>PVJD01016748.1:0-19911 GCA_004026545.1 Mormoops blainvillei
GACAGTCCGATCTCAGAAAAATGGCTAATGGTACATATTTGATAAGTGCTTAAAAGTTTTCCCCAAACTGCCAAGCCCTGGGGGAAGATAGAGTGTTCCCAGGCCAGACTAAAACCTTTTAACCTTAAGTCCCTTAAACATAAATATGTTGCCAAGATGCCGAGTGGATATTTAAATCATCCACTTCCTGTTTCAGTGCTATCTCTCTGTTTTGGAGAGGGACCAAAAATGTTTCATTCCTTTTGGCACTGCTTTCTTCATTTAAAAAGAATTTATACTTCAGGGGTTTTGACTCCAGGAAAAAAAAAAAATGAGCACATATTTTGGATGTCAGATTCTGAATGCTTTGACCCTTTCAAACAAAAACGCACTACTCTGTAGCTAGTGGGGTGACAGGGCCAGATCAGGGAGAGAACATGTCCAAATGGGCTTCTAAAGTGACAAGCAAAGAGGAAAAATTGGCCCACCTACAATAACTTGTTTAGGAAACATTAAAAATAGCCCATCTAAGAAGTTGATTCTTAATAGACCACTTGTAAATGGTATCGTTTAAATGTAATTTAAGAGAATCTATCGAAGAATTGACGTTGTGTCTGAGCTATCAGTCAATTTAACTTAGAGCGTGAGGAAAACGCATCCATGGCGACTTTTATGAGGCTTCATTAAAATGAACAGGAGTAAATCGAAGGTTCTTAATGATGCTTCTTGGACAGAGAGGCTCCTGTGAAAGTTCTCGAGCAAAGGGAGGCTTGGTGGGGAGTGCGTAGAGATAATTGCAGAGTGCCCTGAGTAGCTTTTTGAACAATCCACACCATCAGCCTGTGTAGTGTAAAAAAACTCTCCAGTTGTTTCTGATTGTAATTGGCAACCCCGCTCCCTGGGTGCAGATTCTCCAGGGAGGTAGGATAATATTAGAAGTACTCATACAGTGTCAGGGAACGTTCCTGTCTTCAGTGAACTGAGTCCCATTCAGCATTTGTTGACTCTCTGCCTTGTGTTTGAGGTTGTGCTTGGCAGTGGAATTGAAGGCAGGATATACAAAGGTTAATGAAGATCATTCCTGCCCGCCGGTGAAGTAGAGGGAACAACAGTGAACCCTGTCGGTCAGATATAATACACAGACATTGAAGCTGTGGGAACCCAGGAGGAAAAGCATTCATTCTGACTGGGGCAATGAGTTGGTGGTATATGAGTTGAACCTGGAATTATGGATTGACGTTCAATCAGTGGAGAGAATGAAGAAGCACCCAAGACCAAAGAAAGTCTTCTTGGCTGACAGCTTATGCTGATAGACATGTTCTTAGGGAAATATGTCAGCAACCTGGGTGGTAAGCCCTTCCTGCGTGGACCAGGAGCTGCCAAGAAGCTTGCCCACACGGGGCTGCTGCATTGTCAGCCAAAACAGAATGGGGAGGCAATGACAGACTGAGGATGCAAAGGCAGAGAACAGAGTGAAGACCGCCGCAGGCCTCACAGGTAAACTACTGCTTCAGAAATTGGCACACACTTCCGTGCTGGAAAAGAGAAAGCCCGCCACCACAAGGGGGAGCCCTCAGGAAGAAGTCAATGGTTGGATCCTCTCATTGGCCAGTTCAATGGTTGCAGACTAGCTTCTTACCCCACGGAGCATCTTCGATGGCACACTGTTGTCCTAGGGTGCTGGGTAAGAGTATATGAACTATTGGAAAGAACAACATGTATCAATCCCACTGGCAGTGAGTTCATAGCACGCATTCTTATAAATAAATCATGGTATAATTATCACCAACTGGAGAGAGAATAGATCCCTCACCAGGCATAATCTGCCAGTTCAAAGGTGTGTCAGAAACTGATAATATTTAGAAAGCACTGCTTAAGACAGCTGGGAGTAACTCATTGAACGATTGGCCATCTCCAACCATTTGATTTATTTCATATGGACAGGATTTAAGTCTATTTGTTGAAAATGCAGGATTAGGCCAAATGAGCTGATTAGACAGCAATTGACAACTAGTCATAATAAGTTTACTTTTAGTAAGCACTTATGATTCTTAAGTTTATGCTACTTCTGAGAATGATATTCATCAATTTAAATACTTTTATAAAAATTCAATATCTACTAAGTGTTTGGGTGACCTTACTATATCTGTAAGTCATCCAAGATTCCTTTTAAAACTTTATAGTCTTTGGTTTTCTAAATATTGTCAAAATCTGGGGGAAAAAGCCTTAAACTCGAGGGTGTTCTTGTGGAATTTGGCTCCCATGTCCCATTTCTGTCTGTGTAGCTTAATTTTTTTTTTAGCAATGAAGATATGTTCTCATCACCTCTACAATACAAAGCAAAATGTTGGCTCACAGCCTTTTGCGATTGTGACTGAAGCTGTCAAGGCATTAATATTTTAGTGGCTCCAAAGTTGAGTTGAGGGAATTTTAATCTCATTTTCTTTGTTTTCCAATGTGACTACTCTCAACCTCTCTTTTCAAGTTGGAAAATAAAAAATGACAGACATGACTAACACTGACAGTCAAGATATAGACAACTCGACCCTGCTGAATGTGCGTTTTGTTCTAGATGAAGTGTTCACCTGGAAAAGACATGAGCTACAAGTAACATATATCAACTTGGTAAAAAGAAATTCATGGCTAGGAGAGGAGGGAACTAACACTGACTGGAGCTCAACAGGCTCTGTACTAAGTTATTTGTACGATTTCATTTAGTTCTTATAATGCCCCACTCCCCACCTTTTTACAGAGGAGGAAATGGGAGCTCGAAAGGGTTCAATATTTTACGTAGACCTGACAGATAGCACAGACCCCATGCCTTCTGCCCTACACCCAGTTCTCCCTTGTCTATCAATTCTAATCTACCAGCTTCAGCTGCTTGCAATAGTGAGTTGAAAAGAATTCTGAAACTATAAGAAAGAATGCTATATTTAATTAGCAAAGTCTGTCAAAGGCCAGGAGCAAGATTGGTAGCATATATGTTTTTGTGTGTCCTGAATATTATACGAGAACTTTTATTGGTAACTGTAGCTAGAAAGGAAGAGGCTGGGAGGATTATAAAATCCTGTTGAATTCTAGCCTTAATATTATGTCCTTAGTAAAATTATAGTTTTTCTATGAGAGAGTCTTTCCCCTGGTTGTACCATTTTCTTCTTGTTATTTTCATCTAAAATATTTAATGACTTTTTTTTTTAATCCCTCATCACCTATAAAAAGTGTTATCTCAGTGTTATATCATTGGAAATTTATTTCTAAGTACCCCAGTGTGGGCAGTGCATACACGAGTATGTAAATTAGCTCTAATCTGAAATGAGAAACTGTTGTTAGCTAGTATATGAAGGACTCCAGTTAGGGGTACACACTCCAGAAAACATAAGACGGGTGTTTTTCAGATCACTGTCTAAATTTGTACCTGAAGGTCTGCAAAAGAGCAATAAAGGATGTAGGAATAATTTTTCACTTGGCAAAAGGATCAGTGTTCGATATACGTGATTGGTTGGCTAGAAATACTGGTATAGGCATCTCCATCTTGTGTGTACGAGGACTGAGAGTCTGGAGAGCCCTGATTTGGAAGAGCGCCGTGACTCGAGGGCTCCGTTCAGCCTGTGCCCGTTTTAATGAGCTATCGGAGCCTGCGTAGGGGGGAAGCTGATCCTGCCATCAGAATATTGTAACATTCTCAGGGAGTGAACCTTTTGCACAAGGTGCTTGTCAGAGCCATGAAAGGACAGAGCGGGAACAAGCTGTATTAAGTGTTTTTGTGCCACTGGCTAATAAATGTTTGTATGTGTCCAGAGCTTAGTCTCTGAGGCTTGATTCCATTGAACTCGCCACGCATGTAACACTGAGGTTATCTGGAAGGAAGCAGGGCCTACATCTAATCATTGGAAACTATCGGCATTCATCATAAAGAGTCAGGCAATTAGCATAGGTCATTTTACAACAAGCAATGACTGCGGGAAGTCCAGGGGAGACCTTTCCTCCCTCCTCTTCCGCCTCTCCTGGTACTCCAGGGGTATTCACCGGCGTGAAGGAGGCAAAGTCCAAGAGCCACAGCCCGACAACCGCCAGCCACTAGACTCTCTGCCTGGGAGACAGTGGGGTGGAGGTGAGAGAAGGGCTTCGAATCTGACTGAGATGAGGTTTCCATTCTAAAATAAAAACTTATCTTTTTTGAGCTTAGGAGCTGGGCAGAGATGTAACTAAGGGGCTCCTGTACCTCGTGATAAAAGGAAATTTGAAACAGAACGAGGAGGGGTACTGATAGGGAAAAATATAAAATCATTTGTCTTTATACTCCCAATAAACTGAAACTTCTTAACAAACCAGCCATGTTATCATAGAAAGAATTTTGTACGGTTGGGCTGATACTTTCATATATACATACAATTTGAGGTCTCCAGATCTCATATTCCTCATAATCTTCAAGGAGCAAGATTTGTATTTCTCCCATTAGAAAAATCGCTCCTATTTAAGAGGTCGAGCCTGGAAAAGTCGGGATAAGGACTGGGGCCAGCTTTTCCGACCACCGAGACGGTTCTCTCCTTGCACAAAAACAAAGAACATTGCCTTTCTGAGTATCTTCCTCCCGCCATAGCTATCGTCTCAGGAGGCAAAATATATTCAAGGCTAACTCTCCACTGGGCTAATTCAATTTTCCTCAATGTATAATGAGAACTGAATGAAGAAATAGGTGACAATTTGAAATTTAAAAAAAAGAAAAGGTGGCAGTGGCGACTAGGACATTTCAAAGCATTCAGTTTTATCTATCAGATCAGCTGTTAGGGATCCAGATTGTTAAAGGAAAAACTACGAGAAAATTATTTCTCCTTTAACTAAAATCGCAAAATATGGTGATTTAAATTGATCGACATAGAAAAAGAAACGCTACAAAAGTTTTAATAGGACAGCTTGTTAACACATAAAGTTTCATGGCTAGGGATTGAGAACATACACATGAACAAACTTAGGGATTATAATTTACTCAGTGCTCTAAGAGACAAGAATTTTGCATCAATTACTTAAGTCTGCCTCGTTGAATTTTTTTCAACGTGATGGACTAAGTAGATCCCAGCAGTGTTTCCATTCCGCTTCAAACACATAAATGTTGCAGGAAAAATAGCGAGAAAAACATATAGAAACATTTAAACGGGCTTGATCTCCAGGATGCTCAATATAGAGGGAGTTCGAAGACAGAGAGGTTAGCTAGAGTTAAAGGTGTGGTCGCATTCTAACATGGTAACATGGCAGGAAACTGCAACTGGGCTCCTTCATAAAGCCAAGAGCTAGGAAGGTTGTGTTCCTTCAATGAACAGAAAGAGAGATACCCTAAACCACAGTAACCTGCTAATGGGGAAGCAACCTGTTGTATCGGAAGTAAACTCTGGTTCTGAGCCGGGTAAAGCCCCTTTCTGGGCCAGGAAATGAGATCCAAATCTGAATTACCTACTTAGAAATTCCAGCCAAGAAATTGGCATGAAACATGATCTAAAAACCAATCAAAGGGACAGGAGCTGGGAAGGCAGGTGGGAAACCATCCCATGGGGATGCCTTCCCCATGTAGGCAATACCCTAAAACTTCTCCGTAAGCTGGGACTTGGCTTACAACCACCAGGAAGAGATTGTGAAAGACTTCTTTGGATAAACTTGTTCAAGGAAACTGACTAGAGATACAGACATCTGGTGACCGTTCATTGAAAAAAACTGACCCATTTCCTGCCAGTTAGCTCATTAATGTCCTTGTGTCTAGAGCTTCTAATCAGCTTTTTGCGGCCTCACTTCTATATGTGGACGGCCAGTCAGGGATCTCCAGGATTCTGAGGAGAGAGCAAAAGGCAGAGACTGGCACGAACAACAGAAAATAGAAACACCAGAGAAAAACAGGATGAAGCAGGAACAGAAAAGCACTTAAAAATATAACTACTTCCAAGGAGGTAGGACAACTATTATATCTCTGGGGGGAAAATCAGTACATTATAAAAATGAACATTCAAAACAACAACAAAAAAAATTGGAAATTTTAAAATATTATGGTTAGAAACAATGAATATAAAGTCAAAATTAATGAAATCTCCCAGATATTATCATAAATACCGAAAAGTAAAATAATTATTTGAGAAAATACAAAATCAGAAGATCAGTTTAGGATATCTTGAAGAGAGAGAGGGGGAACATAGAATATAGTAGAAAGAAAATTATCACCAGAATGACATAAGAAAGTTTCCTAAAAGATGTACTTTTCTAGGTTGACCAGGCCCACTAAGTGTTTAACAGAATGCACAAAGGGCCAAATGATAACAGGAAACATTGTCATAAAATTTCAGAATATTAAAGATAGATAGAAAATCCTATATACTTTCAGAGAGGAAAAAAATCAGGCAACATACAAACATTCAGGAATCAAAATGGCATTAGACTCCTCAAAACAACATTGGAATCTAGAAGATAAATGCAGGCACATTAAAAAAACCATTTTTTAATCCTCACCTGAGGATACTATTTATTATTGATTTGACAGAGACAGAGAGAGAGAGAGAGAGAGAGAGAGAGAGAGAAATATCAATGTGAGAGAAAATTTGATTGGTTGCCTCTCATATGCACCCTGACCAGGGATCAAACCTGCAACCTTTTGGTGTACGGGATGACACTCCAACCAACTTGTCCCCTGGCCAGGGCCAAAAAGAGTATCTATTTTTTTAAAAAAGCCAATGACCTAATTTGTTTGACCATATTGAAAAGGGTTTGGTGTTCACATTAATGACAGTCATTAATGGGCAGGAAGGTAGTAGTATAAAATATAAAACATAATCATAGTATACTTGGTAGTCAGCAGCAATATTTTTACAGTTCTATTAATGTTGGAAAGATGAGGAAGGCGGTGTCTATTTCTGCAGTTTCTTTTCTGTCTTGCAAATCTATTTGTCTATTCGTCCACCAACACCAGTCTTGAGTATGTGGCTTTACTAATGTTAGACATTAACGTTCTACTATTGGAGATAAAAATTTAGCACTTTTATGTTATAGGTTATACATCAAATGATGGAAACCTCTCTTACTGTATTTAGATATTCATCTACATGCTATTTATGATTCCCTTTAATTCACAGAAATATTGAAAAAATGAAAGGGTTAAAGCTATGTAATAAGTAAATAACAATAGAAAGGTGTTGAAGCAACATTACTAGCAGATAAAATAGAATTTAAGGTGAATTAACGATGAAAGACTGTCCCCATCAAGATTTTAAAATCATGAATGTATATATGCATCAAACAACATAGCCTTGAAACATATGACTAATTTTAACAACAATGATGGCTAATTTTAAAGGTGAAATGGACAGATGCATAATCTTTGTGGGATATAATTGACACAGCTCTCTTGGAAATTAATAGATTGAGAAATTTTTAAAAATTAGTAAGACTACAAGAGATTTGAATAGAGTTAAAATAAACCAAAAACGCTTTCAGCAAATGAGAAGTATTAAAGTAGGAGTCTTCAAACCAGGTTCCCATCAAGATGGCACAGTAGGAGGACATTATACTTACCTCCTCTTATGACCACAACAAATTACAGTACAATCGGCCTGGACAACCATCTGAAGACTAGCCGAACAGAAGTCCTATCGCTAAGGATGTAAGGTCAAAGCCATGTCAAGACTGGTAGGAGGAGTGGAGGTGTGAAACGGGCTGGCCCCAAACCACATGTGGTCATTGGGCACCTGGAGGGACACCTCAGCTGCAGAGTTCTCCTCTGAGAAGCAAGTGGTCTCAGCCCACGCTGGGCCCCCCAGCCTAGACACCAGTGTCAGGAAGAGGAGCCCACATTATATCCATCTGTGAAAATTAGTGGGGATTTCATCCATCCAGGTGAGACCAAAAGCTGCTGGAAACCCAGGCATCCTCTTAAAGGACCCAAATAAAAACTCTTGCTTGCAGGCACTCGCCTTGGGCTCCAGCAGAGGGGCAGCAGCTCGAGGCATGCCCAAGACACACAGGGAGAAACTGAGTTATGTGGCTTCAGGGCAAGGGCGTGCGGGGCAGCCACCAGAGACCCTGGCTGGCGCCCTCCCCCCACAAGGCTAAATATAACCTGCATTAGCCTGATAAACCCCACTAGCTCCACCCTGATGACTCCCTGAGGCCTCACCCCACCCAACTTGCCCATGGCTGAGGCTCTTCTCCCGGCAACCAGCCTAGGCCTGTATTACGGTCTTCCCTAAAAAACTCAAGGAATTCTGTCAAGCCTGGGGGTTGTGTGGACTCAGGCTGAGGGCTGGAGGGATTGGCCGACATTGTCCCTGTGTTGAGCTCTCCCCTCATATGACTAAACCTGAATCTGCGTTAGCTGGTGAACCCCCGCAACTACACCGTACAACTTCCTAAGCCCCTGGCCCATCACAGAAGTTCGTGGGCCCCAGGCAGGTGGCAGCTGGCTAGCTCAGTGTGCCCTGGGTGTTTTGCTGAATGGCCCCAGGCTTGGCACTGATGCCAAACCTGAATCTGTATTAACCTGGTGAACAGCACTTGCCCCACCCTGGTGACTCCGAGACCCTGCCTCACCCAACTTGCATTCCGCTCACGGTTCTTCCAGCAGCTGAGCTTTATGGGCAGTCAGCAAGCAGAAGCAGGTGTCAGGGTGCCTTGTGCCTTTTACTGATGTGCTTCAGGCCCAGTACTAGTGGCAGCCGGCGTTGGTTTGCAGCGTGGATCCTCCAACATGCAAGCAAGCTTAGCACAGGCAGCTATAAACTGCGGATCACTCTGTAGCTCCTAACAGGTAGCCCTGGGAGAGTCGCAGGCAGCAACTGACATTGACCTGTACCAGAGTCTCTCCCAATAGGTCCCAGAACCAACACACCTGACAACCAGCTTCCGACCACAACAAAGCACCACCTAATTAACTCTACAAGTTTATTATTATTTGACTGTTGATTCAGTCAAATAATGACTGAAATAATTTCCTAACATGGCAAAGGAAAAAAGACATACATGTCCAGATGTTCGGAGAGTCCCAAAAAAGACAAACCCAAAGAGGGTTCTTGGCGGGCACCAGACCCCACTGGGGCAAATTCTGCTCTGTGGGGTCAGTCCCCACACAGCAGCTAGTATGCTGTGGTCATGGCCAGTCATTACAGCCAGTCATCCTGAGTGTCAGTCCCACCCACTGACATGCCATTGGCAATCAAGGCTCAGCTACCACAGGAGGGTACACACGATACGCACAAGAGACGCTCCTGGACACTCCCAGCTCAGTTGATCAGGGGAACTGCGACAGTGGGCCCCACAAGACTCCTAATACATAAGGACATCCTGCCAAGCCTGGGAAATGTAGCAGATATATCTAATACATAGAAACAAACACAGGAAGGCAGCCTAAATGAGGAAGCAAAGAAACACATCCCAAATAAAAGAACAGGAGAAATCTTCAGAAAAATAACTAAATGAAATGAGGGCAAGAAATTTACCAGATACAGAGTTCAAAACAATGGTTATAAAGATGCCCAAGGAACTAAAGGGAAAAATAGAGTAACCCCGTGAGAATTTCAACAAGATAATAAGCATAAAAAAGGACATGAAAAGTATAAAAGAGAACCAGTCAGAAATGAAGAATACAATAACTGAAATGAAGAATACATTAGAAGGAATAAACAGTAGATTAGATGAAGCAGAGGATCAAATCAGCAGTTTGGAACACAAGATAGCAGAAAACACCCAATCAGAACAGCAAAAAGAAAAAAAGAATTAAAAAAAAAAAGAGGATTGTTTAAAGGGTCTCTAGGACAACAGCAGGCATTACAACATTTGCATTATAGGGGTACCAGAAGGAGAAGAGAGAGAACAAAGTATCGAGAACCCATTTGAAGAAATAATGACCAACATGGCAAAGGAAATAATTTCCTAACATGGCAAAGGAAAAAAGACATACATGTCCAGATGCTCAGAGAGTCCCAAAAAAGACAAACCCAAAGTGGCCCATGCCAAGACACACCATAATTAAAATGGCAAAGTTAAAAGAGAGAATCTTAAAAGCAGGGAGACATTTAATTAACTACAAGGAAACTCCCATAAGAGTGTCAGCTGAATTCTCAACACAAACTTTTCAGGCCAGAAAGAATTGGCATGAAATATCCAAAGTGATGAAAAGTAGGAGCTACAATTTAAATTACTCTACCCAGCAAGGCTATCACTTAAAACTGAAGGTGAAATAAAGACAAGAAACAGCTACAGGAGTTCATCACTACCAAACCAGTATTACAGGAAATGTTAATAGGATTTTAAGAAGAGGGGGGCAAAAAGGAATATAAATATGAATAATAAAATGGCAATAACTATGTACCTACCAATAATCGCTTCAAATGTAAATGGACTAACTGCTCCAATCAAAAAAACAATAGGGTAGCTAAATATTTATTTAAATTATTAAATATTCAGCTAAATATAGCTGAATTTTACCAAACATTCAAAGAAGAATGAATACTTCTCTTTTTCAATCTATTCCAAACAATTCAAGAGAAGGGAAGGAGCTCCCAGGCTCGTTTATGAAGCCACCACTATTCTGGATCCCAATCCAGACAAATACATTATAAAGAAAAGAAATGAAAATTATGGGCCAGCATCACTGAAGAACAAAGATGCAAGAATCTTTAACAAAATATTAGCAAACCAAATCAGCAATACATTACAAAGATCATACACCATAATCAAGTGGGATTTATTCCTGGGATACAAGGTTAGTATAATAACTGCAAATCAGTTAATGTGATAAACAAAATGAACAATAAAAATTGTATGATCATATCAGTAGATAGAGAAAAAAAACATTTGACAAAATTAGCTCCCATTTATGATAAAAAACACTGAGCAAAGTGGAAATAGAGGGAACACACCTTGACATAATAAAGGCCATATATGACAAACTCACAGCCAACATCATGCTCGATGGGGAAAAGCTAAAAGCATTTGCCTTAAGATCAGGAACTAGACAGGGATGTCCACTTTCTCTACTTTTACTCAACATAGCGTTGGAAGTCCTATCACAGTAATCAGACAAGAAAAAGAAATAAAATGAATCCAAATTGGAAATAAATAAAGTAAAAACTGTCATTATTTAGAGGGCATGACACTATACAGAGAGAACCCTAATGACTGCACCCGAAATTATTAGAGCTGATGAATGGATTTAGTAAAGTAGTAGGATATAAAACTAATATTAAAGGAATTGGTTGCAAATTATACATAAATAATGAACTATCAGAAAAATATTAAGAAAAAATCCCATTTACAATTGCATAAAAATAAAATGCCTAGGAATAAATTGAACCAAGGAGGTAAAAGAACTGTACATGAAAAATTGTAAGACACTGAAGGAAGAGGTTGAAGAAAATACAAATAAATGGAAGCATGTATTGTGCTCATAGATAGGAAGAATTAATATCATTAAAATGTCCATACAACCCAAAGCAATCTATAGATTCAATGCAATCTCTATCAAAATATCAATGGCACCTTTTACAGATCTAGAACAAGTAATGGTAAAATATATGTGGAACTACAAAAGACCCCAAATAACCAAAGTAATCTTTAGAAGGACAATGTTGGAGATTTCACACTACCTGATATCAAACCACACTACAAGGACATGGTAATCAAAACAGCATGGTACTGGCATAAAAACAGACACATATATCAATGGAACAGAATAGAGAGCCCAGAAATAAACCCGTGCGTATATGGTCAATTAATCTAAGACACAGGGGGCAAGAACATACAATGGGCTAAAGACAGTCTATTCAATAAATGCTGCTGGGAAAATTGGACAGATAGATGCAAAAAATAAAATTCCATCACCTTCTTATACCATATATAAGAATAAACTCAAAATGAATTAAAGACTTCAATGTAAGACCAAAACCATAAAATTCCTGGAAGAAAAAATAGGTAGTAAAATCTCTGATATTGCTCTTAGTAATATTTTCTCTGATATATTGCCTTGGCAAGGGAAACAAAAGAAAAAATAAATACATGGGACTACATAAAACTAAAAAGTTTGGACAGCAAAGGAAACCATCAACAAAATGAAAAGACAACCTACCAAATGGGAGAAGACATTTTTCAATGAGGCATTCCAATAGAGTTAACATCCAAAATTTATAAAGAACTCATACAACTCAACACCCAAAAAACAATCCAATTAAAAAATGAGTAGAGGACCTGAATAGATGCTTTTACAAAGAGAACGTAATGATTGCCAATAGACATGACAATATGCTCAACATCAATAATCATCAGAAAAGTGCAAATGAAAACCACAATGATGCCCTATCTAGTGTGGATCAGTGAGTTGAGCACTGGCCTACAAACCAAAAGGTTGCCGGCTTGATTCCAGTTGGGTCACATGCTTAGGTGCCTGGGTTGCAGCCCAGGTCCCCAACTGGGGGCACACAAGAGGCAACCGAGAAATGTTTCTCTCCTCTTTCTCCCTCCCTTCCCCGCTCTCTAAAAAATAAAATCTTTTTAAAAAAATTAAAAATATAACTACCTTATGACCCAGTAATTCCACTTCTGGGAATATACCCAAAGAAATCCAAAACACTAATTCAAAAAGATATATGCACCCCAATGTTCATTACAGCATTGTTTACAATAGCCACAATATGGAAGCAAAACCAAGTGTCCATCAACAGACGACTGAAAAAAGTAGAATGATATGTACATACAATGGAATATTACTCGGTCATAAAATAGAATGAAATCTTACATATTATGCTACGTGAAATAAGTCAAAGACGAATCCTATATGATTTCACTTATATGTGGAATCTAAAGAAAACAGTAAATGTACGAACAAGACAGAAACAGCCTCATAGATACAGGGAACACACTGAGGGTTACTGGCTGGGACATGGGATGGGGTGGCTAGGTAAAAAGGTAAAGTGTACAAGAAGTACAAATTGGCCCTGGCTGGTGTAGCTCAGTGGATTGAGCACTGGCCTGCAAACCAAACTGTAGCAGGTTCGATTCCCCAGTCAGGGCACATGCCTGGGTTACAGGACGGGTCCCCAGTAAGGGGCGCATGAGAGGCAACCACACATTGATATTTCTCTCCCTCTCTTTCTCCCTCTCTTCCCTTCTGTCTAAAAATGAAATAAATAAAATCTTTAAAAAATATATTTTAAAAAAAGAAGTACAAATTGGTAATTACAAAATAGTCATGGGAATGTATAGCATAGGAAATATAGTCAATAATACTGTAATAACTATGTATGGTACCAGGTGAGTACTAGAATTATCAAGGAGATAACTTCATAACCACTATACTGTACACCCGAAACAAAACAAAAAAAACTGACTGTCAACTGTAATTGAAATATTAAAAAATAAAACATGAAAAAAAATTAAATAAAAACCATTTGTGTTACTTATTGACACAAATTTAATCAACATTTTTACTCTTACTATTTAGAATTTTTAAACTCTCTTGTTGTGTATAATTGTCAAAAGGCTCTGAAGTTTACCAAGTTAATCTTTTTATAGCCCTGGTTTTAGGCCTGGCTTTCTGTATCACTTAAATGGGATATTTGTCTCTTTAGCTGAAACATTCCTACTCTTTTTCATCTTTTCTCTTGTGTTTTTTTTCACCAGTCTTTTAATCATTTTCATCCCCTTGGCCCTTCCCTATCAGATGCTGAGAGACTTTATAAATATTTATGAACTGTTCCTTGTCTTTCTTGATGAAGGAAAACACATAAACACCATTTCCATCTATTCACCAGCTATTCCCTCTGTGTGCAAAATGGAATGACTTTTCCTGATCGCTCTGATGGTATTTGCTACCAAGTCTTTTATAAAAATACTACATGGTGCATTTTTTCACGTGGTGCCCCAAGTGAAGCAGGTTTCCTTTATATACCAGAAGGCCAATCCGAATGACACATGTTTGCTTTATCAACCTCTGTAAAAGTCTAGTGGTCATTTATATTGATTACATAATCAGAAACTCCATCCCTGGTACAACATGTTCTTTCAGCTGCAGAGCCACACCTGTAGAAATGCTAACTCACATCTGGTTCCATAAATCTGTTCTTTCTGATCCTCTGGAGAGGTGCTTTTATGTAAACTATACAGCTACATGTGGAACAGGAAAGACCAAAGCAGACGGCTAAGCCTAGTAACCATTTGTACCCCAAGTCTTGAGCTCTCACTCTCTTCCTTGACTTTGGTGTCTTCTTATTTGAGAGTCAATTCAATCGTTCCTTTATGAAAGGCGTCTCATACCAGCTTTACTGATACTCAGATAACCAATGCGAAGTGCTGATATTGTTGTTATGAGGCGGTTTTAAGGTCTACTTCTGAGTCAAAAAAATACTTATTTCACTCACTGATAAGTAGATGTCTCCATTTACTATTTCTGATATGAAGATACCAAGGAAGATAGCTACATTTCCTCATCATTATATATTTTCATCTTTATTGATTCCACTGCATGTGTTATATTGTACCTCTACATAAAATCTAATTTAGAAACAAACCAGCTGTTATAAATCAAATAACTGGTTACCTTGAAGGCAACTCCTTTGTAATTACTGTTTAAACTAAAATGAGCTTTTTCTCCCCTTTAAAGTGATTCGTCAGTAAAAGCACAATTATAGTAAGGAAGGATCCTTGATCGAAAGGACAGTAATAAGCCTTATGAGGGAAAGTTACAAAGCCACAAATCCAAACAAGGTTAGAGAGCGAGAAGTGATCACATCAAGTCCAACCCCTTCATTAGAAGAGCTGAGGCCCCATGAGGTTGAGTCATCTGCCTGACATCATCAAGTCACTCAAAAGCAGCAACTGAATTCGGACTTTTTCCCCTGCTTTTATCTTCTACAAACTCGTATTTCAAGGAAGGTTTGGAAGCTCAGCATATGGGAGACTTTCATTGAGATGATTTCTATAAAGCAAGACTTCCATAATAATTAGTTCTATATCTATAAATATTTAATAATAGGTAGTTTTCATTAACAGTGGTGTTTTTAAGCTGACCAAGTCCTACAGAGGTCAAGATTTGGCAAAAGATGGGTTATGCCCTCCCTTTTACTTCCATTAATGTCAAACTGGCTCTCATAAGTAACTGCGGTATGATGCTACTTAAGGGCAGAGTTTCAGCAGCTCAACAGCCAGGTAAACATTTTTACTAATGCATTTGCCTAAAACTGTAGAATGGGAGTGAGTCCAAGGTGCTGCTGGATCTTGCCACCTGTCTGGGATGACCAGCCTCGGGCAGCGGCTGGTTCCAGCATCTGGCATCTGGTGGGACAGGCTGAGGAATCTGCTAACAATCTCAAGGGAAGCGAATCGGAGACCAGAGAAGGTCTCAGGTATTTAAAGTGGCAAGTCCTCAGGAGACTGCTGGTCCGGTTGTATGTACAGAGTCGGGCAGAAGTCACGCCTGCTTTGAGTGTGGCTGGTAGGGTAATAATATGGGTATCATAATTTTTAGTTTTAATTTGAACATTTCACCTAAAACGTCATACGGTGTGCTTGAGAGTGATATTGTTATGTTACAGAATGACATACTTACGATTTTATAAAAAGATTTTGTAATAAAAATGGAGCATTATTTGTCCCAGATCCTGTATATGTTTAAGAAAAGAGCCCTGGCTGGTGTGGCTCAGTGGACTGAGCATCGGACCATGAACTGAAGGGTTGCTGGTTTGATTCCTAGTCGGGGCACATGCCTGGGTTGTGGGCCAGGTCCCCAGTACAGGGCGCGTGGGAGGCAACCAATCTCTGTTTCTCTCACGCATGTTTCTCTCCCTCTCTTTCTCCTTCTTTCCCCTCTCTCTAAAATAAACACATTTAAAAAAAATTAAAACAAAAAGTTTGCTTATGCAATTTTCACTCATGTACCAGAGTTCCATTAATATCTCCATAAAGTACATATTAAATTTTTACCGTATAAAATATCATTTTGTTTTAAGGGGGCTTAAAAATAAAGGACATTAGGTAAAACTTAAGGCAATCAATCCAAACAAAGTAAAGAGTTTTGTTAATAACAATGTATCGATATTGTTCTCTTAGTTGTCACAAGCTTGCACAGTAATGTTAACAATAAAGGAAATCGGGTGTGGGTATAAAGAACTCTATAATATTCTTGTAACTCTTCCAGAAATCTGAAAACTATTCTAAAATAAAATTATTTTTAAAATAATAAAAATAAACAATTTGACCCACACCTATGATTGCCTGTTCAAGTTTGGTTCCACACTTATCTTCTATTCTTCCTCCTAAGTTCCTAGAGCATTTTTAAACTTTTGTATATTCTGTTAGAGATGTTACAGTCAAAGACATTACAGAGCACGGCGCTTTTACATGTGACCTCATGTATTAGAAATTTAAATGCCAATGAAAGACAAGCTGAGTGAATCCGAGCGCACCAGGATCTAAGAACTGCAGTTCTTCACTGTGTGCTTTTGTGTCAGGTAAAGCTTTTCAAAAACCTTCCTGACTACAGTGAAGAAAAAGCTAACATTGGATGTTAATCTGTCTTAACCAACCTTTTTTTAGCAACTTGAGTTTCAGATTGTCTGTCTCCAAACAAGATGACTGTCAATGTTGCATTTAAAGGTGAGGTGGGAAAGAACTGTACTTGCTCTAGAAGCACAAAAAAAAAAAAAAGGAAGTCTGAAATGGGGGTTGGGGCAGCATGGGATCATTTTTGGAAACTTCAAATTCTAAACTTTGAATGTAGAGTTTCCTTTATAAACATATGACTTACATGCCCCCCCCCCGCTGTCACCCACAAAAAACCCATCAAATCATCATATAACATTTTTTGATAGCATTTTTTAAAAGATTTTGTTTATTTATTCTTAGAGAGAGGGGAAGGGACAGAGAATGAGAGGGAGAGAAACATTAATGTGTGGTTGACTCTTGTATGTCCCCAACTGGGGACCTGGCCCGCAACCCAGGCATGTGCCCTGACTGGGAATCCAACTGGCCACCCTTTGGCTTACAGGTTGGCACTCGGTCCACTGAGCCACACCAGCCAGGGCTTCATATAATATTTCAAAGGCCAAAAAAAAGGAAAACCAAATCTTAAAGACACACTACCATCAAAAGTGCCTTTATATAGATATCTCATCACTCCCTCCCTACCTGGGTGTTATAGAGAAGGGAAAAGCTATTGCTGGTTTATAATCGGGAAGTCTGAGGCACAAGGAGTCTGTCTGTTCAAAGTCACACAGGTTATCAGCTGTGGACATGAGGGAGGAATGGGGTCACTTTTCTATCAGGCCACCTCCCATAATCTGAGGCCCCCGCAAAACATAAGAGCCAAGGTATCAGAAACTTGAAACCTTATTGCAAGCACTCTTGGGGGAAAATAATCAGCAAGCTAGAAGCTACTCCCAATGGAAAGAGTAATTGTTTTATTTCTCAACATACCTGAGAGCAGAAATAGGGAATGGGGTGAAAGATTTAAAAAATTCTCCAAAGCCTACACTTCTCATTTCCTGTTTACTCAAACACTGGTGGGTCGGCAGTTCCAGGCTGGCTGACATAATCACTCTGCCCGGTTTGGGGGAGGTAGAGAGGTTCCTTGGTAGATGTTTCCATTTCACAGTCGCCATCACTATATACCTGCCCTGCAGAGTGTGGTTGAAGTATTTTGATTTTTCCTTTTATTATTGGCAATCTTTTTTAAAAAAAAGATATATCTAAGCAAGAGAGACATAGAGCCATCATGGTTAAAGTATAGAACCCCATAGCAATAGGACGTTTCCAACCATATAAATCTCAATGGGACAAAAAGCCAAAAATAGAAGAAGGAGAAAAGGGGCAAGAGGGGGGAGGAGGGATAGAAGGGGTAGAAGGAAGCGAGGGAGAGGGGGAGGAAGGGAGGGAGAGGAGGGGGAAGGGAGGAAGAGGGGGAGGAGGGGAGGGAGAGGGGAAGGAGAGGGGGAGGGAGAGGGGGAGGAGGAAAAGAGGGAAGGAGAGAACTTTAACAGAATCCTGTTTCCTTCCATAAAGTATTTTCTTTCACTGTTTCTCTTCCATCCATTAATTGTTGGAGTACTTGAAAAAGGGAGAGAAAGAAAAGTATTGTCAAAACCCTACAGCAAGTAAACAACTAAATAAAAAGGATGAGAACAGCTTTTCCCAGCTGACACAGTGCTACCCTGGCAAGTATTTCAGACATCCAGGGACTGGTTTCCAGTAACTGGCAAGAGGAAAGTGTTCTGCCTTTCTCAGCCCTTCCCCACATGACCCTAACTGATAACTGAAGTAGTTTTTCAGCAGGAACCCTAAGTTGCAGGTGGCTGAATCACTAAAAGGACTACATTTGAAAGGGTCCTCAGTTCATGTTTATTCTTTCGTTTTGCCTCGAAGTTTATTTCTGCTTGCGTTAAACCTACAGCAGCCACTGCTAAGCCTTTGGTGTGTGCTGCTTGGGAGGGTAACAAGCTGAAGCCATAATGAAGGCTGTACACAGTTAGCTTTCACTATCATTTTCCTTTTATTTTTCAGGCATTATATTTTGAACTCTAAGTGTATGCATGTACACACATTGGAAACATGGCCTGTGAGATCCCAGACACATACACAGAGCATGTCTGCATGATAGTTCTAGGCATGGCTGCTTACATGATGTCGCAATTGCTCCAGTCTGTGGAAGAGATGTCGAAGTGGTGGATCACCCAATGAGGGCTCATCTGAGACCCAAAGCAGTTCGTAGCATTTGATGGTGGTAGTGATTGCGCGTGTGTGCGTGTGCGTGTGTGCGTGCGCGTGTGCTCAGCTGTGTCTCAGAAGTGCAGGGGATCTGCCCTGCACGTGTTACGGTGGGCCAGAGTGGCCTCCTTGAGATGCAGTCGAAGCTGTACCGAGAAAGGAAGGAGAAGGGGATTCAAGGGGTGAGACAGGACCCAGAATAAAGCAGGAGAAAGAGGAGAAGTCAGGAGGGGATAGGGCAAGTGGAAATGTACATTGACAAAAATATATAAAGGTTCTTGGGGTGCAAATAGAAAGAAGAATAGGCGCATAATAGTTTCGATATTTTTTTTAAGGCGCAGAAGCCGACAGGGAGGTTGCTAGGTGAGGTGAGATGGACGGAGGGCAGAAAACTGCACCGTGGCTAGGATAACCATCCCAGGTTGCTGGGGCTGGTCCCTGTTTAGAACTGTTCTCTTAGGGAACTTCTCACTAGCTCCCCCCTTTCCCCCTCAAAAGTGCCCTGATTTGGATAATAATGATATAGTCATCCTCTCCGTAGACCACGTCTGGCCCAGGACAGCAAGCAGCCATCAACAGGACTTTCAGGAAGGCATAAAGGGAAACAGTGGCTAAAGAGAAAAGGCGAAAAGGGGGCAAGTTGTAGCCGACCATGCCAAACATGGATCACGTCTGATGGGCCACTGAGAGGAAAAAGCTGTAAAGACTTAAGGACGGATGAGATAGGAGAAGAGACAGAAGGAAACAAAGACGAGAGACCAATGATTCACAGCACAGATATGTGTAGGCTTCTAGCATTTTCCCCTGTATTTGGAGATTAGTGGTTATGATCAGCATGCCTGAAAATGACTGGAAATAGGCCTGACCGGCGTGGCTCACTTGGTTGGGTGTTGTCCTGCAAAGCAGAAGGTCACCAATTCGATTCCCAGTCAGGCCTTATGCCTAAGTTCCGGGTTCTGTCCGCGGTCAGTGTCTCTCCCTCTCTCTCTCCCTCCTTCCCCCCCTCTCTAAGAAAATCAATCAATCAATAATTTTTTTAAGTGGCTGGAAACGGCCGTCCTTGCCTTCCACCCTGCGGCCCTGCGAAGTGCAGGCACACGCGGTCTCATCTGCGGCTGCCTCCCCAGCTGGCTGCTCCAAAGCCACTGCCCTCCTCTGAGCCCTCTGCCTCTCCGACTTCCCCACCAAGCCCCTCCCCCACCTCTGATGGTC
>PVJD01016749.1:0-19908 GCA_004026545.1 Mormoops blainvillei
CTGCTTCACTTTTTATGGTGTGAAAGAGAAAATTCTTTTGAACCATTTCTTGTTTTCAGTAAGTCATAATTCCTAATTTATACAAATGAAAATAAATGCTTTGGAGGTGGGGTAGGATTGGGAGGACAGTAAAATTCAGAATTTCCTTACCAGTCCAGCAATGTAGAAGCTAGTGGCTGCAAATGATTTAGCCAAAATGGCCAGCTGGTTGAAGGTTAATGCTGCGTTTTAGATTTCTGGTTTTGCAGTTTTCAAATGAGTCCTGCCTACCATATTGTTATAATGTCAGGTCACTAAGGATGTAGCGCCTTTCAGTTATATAATGGTATGCTTGTGGGGAAGATACAATAATACCTATCAGAGGTGGTATGCTAAAGTAATAAGCAACAGTTGACTCAAGATTTCTCACCTCTTTATTTCACAGTTCAAAGCTAAAGGAGCATATAATCTTTTAATGTTATTTTTAAGACTATCCAATTAAGAAATTGCAATGTCCCTTACGCAAAGGCTTTATGGAAGCTGCTTAAATATAAAAGAAATATACAAGCAAAAATGGTGAAGAGAAACCATCACAAGCTAAATAATTACCAAACTTGTGGCTACAAATATTCATTTTTAACCACTGTGTGTTTTTCTTAATTTAACTTGAAATTGTTAACAGTTGGTCCTTAAACTAGACACATTAGTGTCTTCTTGACATTTGATGCACCCCTATCTCGACCCGTTCATTGTGCTTCACCTTAAATATCAGCCGTCGCTGTGGCACACAGGTGTATGTGTCTCTAGGGCGCAGCTCTGATTTACCTGTGTTTTCAGAGGTCCTCTCTTCGGCTTTGTGATAACAGAAATGCTTTCAGCTTTCTAAGTTGTACACTTCGGTTGTTTTTCAAAACAGACAGTCAACCACTTTGGTCGGGGAGAGCTATTTAAAAGTTAATCCCAAGAATTAAGATTAAATGTCAGTACTATGCCCATTCCATCCCCATTGTGGCCTTTATCTAGAGTCGATTCTCTTTTAATATCTTTTTGTACAAACCTATTTCAGTTTTGCTTTTCTTGGATTTCCTCGACTTTTCCAAATGCAAACATTGTCAGGAAACAGCAATTCAAGCAACCTCAGAACAGCTCCAGATTCCTGGATCCTAATGATTACAGTCGTGAGGCCCGTATGTGACCTACTAGGTGAGCTGTGGCAACAGCAGCATAGGTTATGGGGTGCCGTGGATCCCAGGAGAGCAGTAAGCTTTCTGTGTTTTTTTGACTTCATTCATTTCATTAAGAAAAAATCACACCAAACATCTAATTACGTAACCTTGCAAGGAGGACTGAAACAAATGTAGAAGTTATACATCATTAAAATAAAGTGTGTGCTTTCATAAACACAAGTCGGGCATATTAAAGAGATGGAGGTCTGTGACATGCCGGCGCCTCTTTGGGACGGAGTATCGCACTTCTCGTCCGACTTAACAAAACCAGGAGATTTTAGAAAAATTGTAGCAATAGGTAAAATCCTTGATTATTCTTCAGGTTTTTATTTTGTACTTGGGGTGAATTCATTGCTTTTGCACTCCGAAGCACCTTGCCTTTGTGTGAGCTGAGCCATTGATTCTGTTCTTTGTAAACTCGTCAGGGTTACGAGTTTCTCATTTCCTCCACCACTTGGTTTGAATGGCTGTGCACTGTGTGATTCATCTCTGCCCTTCACTAAGCATGTAATGAATAGCGTCAACTAAACAAACTGGGTTTATTTGCAGGAGTTAAAACTGAGAGTGGTGTGTATTTGGATGGAGACGATGCAGAAGTGTTTGGAGGGGAGAGACGCAAGTGATAAGATTGCTGAAGAGTGGAGTGGAGAGTCCTTTGTCTCTCTTGAGTAGGCTCATGTACAGCCACTCCAGTTTTGAGGGAACTTGTCTGTCACTTTGGATGAAGATGACATATCTGATGATAAGGGACTTAAAATTCTTGAATGTACAGAGCCCTAACCTTAAATACATATTATTTTGGAGAAAATCTTTTTAGGAAGAAGACAAAATGTAAAAACCTCGTATTCAATAAGGTGAAGAATAAGCTGTATCCTTTCTTAGGAGGTGGGAATTGAAGAAAGTAAAAAAAGAAGCATCAGGTTACTTTCAGCTTTTTAGTTCTCTTCATGACTTAGCGTATATAGTTCCATGCATGTTGTCTCTAATTCTGTGAAGTCTTTAATCAAATGATATTTTTGCACTTGATAAAACATGCGCTTTTCACACTTGACATTTTACACTTGATGAACATCACTGATTCACAAATAAAAGCACAAGAAGGAGAAATAGGCACTGTTTTAATATTTAGAAATTGTGTCAAATACTTTTAAGTTTTGACAATATTCTCAAAAGGAAAACATTTTCATGTTTAGAAACTTTTCCTTTTGCTTTTCCTGATAGCCTACTGACATTTCTAGGTGAATCAAATGGTAAGGGAGGTTGGGTTGATGGGTTGATACAAATAATACCCCTGTTTTCATTAATTCAAACTTCAGCTGTCTGAAGTGTGACTGACCTTCCTTCCTTCCTTCCTTCTGATTTAATCTTTATTGTATTTTTCCATTACCATTTAGTCACCTTATACCCTACTCCCCCCAGCAATCACCCCACTGTTGGGGTGACATTTTTCCTTACTTGAACTTTTAACCCTCTGTGTGCTGATCTACAATTTTATTTTATTTGAAATCACTCTAAAATGGATTGTGTATTTTTCTGCTTACTGAAACAGGAGGTACAGAACTAAATTTGAAAAAAGAGTTGTTTTAATGTCTCAGAGTTCTGTGTATTTTGAGGACAAGTCACAGATACAAGTGGCCAGTTAAATGTATGCATTTATATACAGCACATTTTGGGTGCCCAGTTTGAGCTCTTGCCTCCTTATCATATTCCTGTGTTGTTTCAGAGGGGAAATACTTGTGCTTTCCTTTCTAGGGCTTCCTCCTCCAGGTGTGTTTTTTTGTTTGTTTGTTTGTTTTTTAAGACTTTATTTATTTATTATTAGAGAGAGAAGAAAGCAGGGAGAGAGAGAGGGAGAGAAACATCAAGGTGTGAGAGGAACACTGATTGGTTGCTTCCAGCATGCACCCCATCTTGAGACCGGGCCCACAACCCAGGCATATGCCCTGAGAGGGAATCGAACTAGTGACCTTTTGCTTTGCTGGATGATGCCCAACCAACTGAGCCATGCTGGCCGGGGCTCCAGGTGCGTTCTTAATCCTCCAACCCCGTCACCTGTGTCATCATCTGTTAATTATCACTGTTGGTTATGCTCTTACACTTCAGTCACCACCCCCGCCCACACCCCCGCCCTCTGAGAACTACTTTGGCTGCAGTGGTTCTTAAATATACCCTGTTTTGAGGTCAAAACCAGAATAAAAACAAAAACTACTAACTCCCTACAATTTCCCCAGGATACTGCTGGGTCTTTCTCTTGTTCCTTTGCTGTCAGACATCTTGGAAGGGCGGCCTCTTACTCACTGCCATTATTTCCTCATTGCCAATTTACTTCTCAGACAGAAACATTTGGCTTCTTGCCCCCATCGCTCTATTTCAAAGTGCTCTCTGAAAAGTCACCAAGACTTCACTGCCAATTCCTAAACCTTCGTAGAATGCTTCTTATCATCTCTGGAACATTTTATCGTTCTGAAAACTCTCTTTACTCTTGACTTCTAAGATATTCCTCTGTCTCTGAGCTGTATCACCATCCTCCTTGCGGCATGTTCTGTTTCCTTAGCTGGCTTTTCTTTACTACTCGACTTTTAATTGTTAGAACCCTCCAGAGCTCTGACTTAATCATAGTCTCATCCTTCATGCCTTTGGACAAACTTATCCATTCATATGCCGCCTACTCTCAAACCATTTTACTGTCCCCAAATAATCTTTGGGAAAAGGAAGACAAAATGGTCTTTTGATTTCACCACCCAAGTCACTTGGAAATACCCTCCTGAACAAGACCACTCTCCTCTCTGAAAAGCCTCCTGTCCAACAGGCAGCAGTGTGTGATGTTGAAAGACGGTCACTATATGCTGGGCATTGTTGTGACTCGGATCGGTGTCACTGGAGGCTGCTGAGACATTTCGTTGACCAGATTTCATCTTTTGACCTTGGTCCTCTGTTTATGTCATGTCCAAATGTGTTTTTTTTCTCTTTCCTTACGTTTAACTGGTCTTCTTACCTTCCCACCCTTTTTCATAGGTGATGTTCAGAATCCCATTTGTATAACGAGTTTTCTAGTATGTGCTTCCTGATTGCCGCTTGGTTAGACCTGTTGTACAAGCTTCTGTTTTCTGTGAGACAGTGTGTGTCTCGTGGCTTAACCTATTTCTTTACTATTACGTGTAGAGAGAGGCACTGTCCTTTCCCCTCGCCTTTGGACCCAACGGGAGTGTCCATCAGAGGCAATCAGAATACTTAGAGCACTGGAAGGTTACCGTCACGAGGACCATTTCTGGGGCCATGTGTGCTCTCTCTCTATTAACTTGTCAGAGCAATGGGGATTTCGCTCCCTCTCTCTGCTCCTGAGTCCTCATTAGTTCCTACCCCGAAGCCCCAAATAGGAGACACCCTAGAAAGGTAAGGAGAAGAATGTTATCCGCCACCTGGATTCCACCAAAACCCAAATGGGGACAGAAATGTCTGACACGCTTTCTCAGTTAAACTACTATGGTCCTAGCATCTCACATGGACCCTGCTGGGTAACTCTCAGTCTGAGAAGGCTCCCCTTTCCCAAAAAGAGTAGGGCTCATAATAAACAGAACCAGGACCCACACGCTCTAGAGACGTTGACTTGGGGATGAACATGGGTCAGTACTGTAGGCTGCAGGATTAAAAACCTGGAGTTGAGACAAAGATAGAAGCACAGTGATCTTTCCCTGAGTTTTTTAAAGCTTCACCTCGTGCCTGAGCCCCCTTTACCCGCTCAGCTCCCACACCGACAGCCGCTCAGTTTAAAGGTCTCTCCTGCTCCTTCGGGCAGACACGCGGCCTGCTGACTCGGCCCGTATGTCCATGATGGGGTCCTTCTGCTGGTCTCGTAGCAGCTGAATGAGTTGTTTGAGTTTTCAGAATAGTATAAGAGGGAGAAAACAAACTTTATTGAGGAATTCCTCCGTTCCTTCACCTTCGCGTGAGTACATACGCACGTGTGCACCTGCACACACAAGTGTGTGTGTGGTGGTCATCTGACTGTACTTAGTCCACTTCTCATTTTAATGCCTTTTAAGCATTATTCCTAATGTTCTTTTGATGGAGAGATAACCACCTTCAGTATTATCAGGAAAGCCCTTAATTCATTTATACGATATATTCACCCACTCCTTCTTTTGACTACCCACATGTTCATTTACTGATGCCCCTGCCAACCCACCCACCCACTCACCCAACATTAAAAATGTACAAACATTAAAAATGTGCTGAGGAACTATGTTGTGCCAATGCTGCTTGATACCAGGAACTCAGAAACTATCTCCCTTTATTTACCATCTCTCTTGTCTTATACATGTATATGTCTAACTTTTTGAATCAATTCTAACTGATCATGAGGAGTAGATGTGAGATTGAAAAGATGCTTGTATATAAAATGATATTCCCAAGGCAGTGTGGTAACCAGAAATGATCTGAAATAACTTCTATTATCCAATTTTACTGATGGAAAAGGAGTCTGGTTGAAAATTACCATCCACGTAAGTGTCCTGAAAAGCCCGCACTGTAGTCAAAAAATACTCCCCAAGTGCAAGCACTAATGCAGTGCTGATCTTTGTTCAACACGAAAGTCTGGTCACTACGCCAATGTCAATGCAACATACAGCTTCCAGGCAGCAGAGGACAAGCCACGTTATGGTGGGTGTATGTCCCTCTTTCAAACCCGGGTCCTAATCTCCAGTCAAGGCTTCTTCCCTTGATTCACCTACCCTAACCAATAAGTTGGCTTGCACCACTCTTACCCAAGCGAGAGAATGGTCACATACCAACTTGTAATAAGTACCCACATTTTTATAGTTTCAACTGTTTTAAATGGAAAATTTCCTGAAATATTTGATATTATTGTCCTTTGAAAATAGTATACAGAATATTATAAATCATTAACTCCCCCACCCCCCTTTTTGTTTTTGGCTCAACATCAAAAGCATTGTTTTTTTTTAACCATGTTTTGAAAAATAGTGCTTCCTTCAGGTGTGGGGAGGGATCATGGTCCCAGCACGGATGCTTGCAGGCTTCAGTGCTTCTTTGAATGTTTGCGTTTTAACATTTTTCTTTCTCCTACCTTCTTCCTCAGTTTCTGCGTACCTACATTTGTTGCTGTCGGTATTTCTGCCTGAGGTCCCCTGTTTCCCCTGTTATCTTTGTTTCTAATCTTCTGTGATCTCAAAAACTAGATCACTGTACTTCTTAGAATTGTGGGCAAAATTAGAAGACATAGATTCTGATCAAAGGTCTGAGGAGAAGTCCAAGAATTAAAGTACCAGAGATTTATTGTTTTAAGACTTTTATTTTCGGCTTTTCTGTCCTCCAAGGTTTTTAAAAGGCTGTGTTCTGTGTCTCAGCTTTCTTTTGTGTAGGTAAAGTTCCCTATCTGTCTGCATCTGTTCATCAGCTGACTTGGGATCGGTCAGTATTTTCCAGTGTGACCTGCAGAACACCTGCATCGGAATCACTAGAGGTGCTGTTAAAATGCAGGTGCCTGGGTCCCACCCCTGACTCATTGAATCAGAATTCCTGGGTAAAGGGCCTGAAAACATGCATTTTCATTAAGCGGCCCCAGCTACTTGTTTGCCCTAGAGCTTGAGAACTATTGGAACAGGTGCAATGCCTGTCTTTTTAATCCGAGTGAGGTTTGTTTTATATTTGCAGTTACAAATTTCTGAGATGCTCAAAGAGGCAGAGAAGCCTAGTGGTTAAAAGTGAAGGCTCTGGAGCCAGCCTGCCCAGGTTTACTGGGCTTCAAACAGCACAGCTGTAGGTCATCCGCTCCTTTAAAAGTTACTTCCATCCCTTCGAAAGCCAAGTGTCTAAGTCTGAAGGAGCATCACTGTCAGGAGTGTTAGTATTTTACAGATATTTAAGCCTCAAATTGAGACTCATCAAGGGATTCAAACCAGAGTCATGGTTTTGGCTTAAGTTGAAACAGTGAGATCGGGTTCATCTGCGTGCACCAAATTATGCAGCAGTTTTGACGGAATCCCATCCAGAATTATGGTTTACCATTACTGGTTTCTATGACAACCAAATTCGAAATAGGATCTTAGAAGCCTCTTCAAGTAAAAAAGGCAAGTTTCATTCTTCCTCTACTTACGGGATATATAGTTTATGCAAAGCATTTTCTAAGTGGAACATTCGTCTTTTTGTTTATCTTGCCATTAATAATTTTAATGTTGTGGTAGTACTACATTTCTAAATTTTCTCTGAATCTCTGACTGAGAATCTTAAGCCTCCCCAAAATACTCATTTT
Organism: Mormoops blainvillei; assembly: GCA_004026545.1. Lineage (NCBI taxonomy): Eukaryota > Metazoa > Chordata > Mammalia > Chiroptera > Mormoopidae > Mormoops > Mormoops blainvillei. Next base: position 7,474 of record PVJD01016749.1, read on the forward strand.
TCTGTGAATAGCTAATGTTTCACTTTGTTGCTCATAACAGATGCACTAGGTATTTTTACTTTTCTGAGTAATTCTATAGTAATTAGTAAGAGGAGAAAGCAGCTGCTATAGAATTTCCAGGTTAGCAAGTCAACTTATTTTTAGTGGCAATTTAAATAAAAAGCTTTTGAGTAAATGTTTAATTTGTGGAAAAGATGTATTTTAGCAAGCATCTGTCTGAAACAATTCCAAAATTGGAGCTTGTGATCACAAAGACCACGTCTTTTGCAGATACTAAGTGATTTGGCAATTGCAGGTATAGCGGTGAGGATAGGCTAGGTTTTTGCCGTGCAAAGAAGCACACTCAAAGTGTCAATGGCTTGTGGCAACATAAGTTTACTTCTTGTTTGCACTGCCTGCTCGTCGTCAGTTGTCTGTAGCTCCTCTCCCTGCCATCTTCACTCTGGGACTTGGGCTGACAGACAGCCCCTGTCTGGAACGTTGCCGGTCCCGTATAGCAAAGAGAACAGAGAACATGGCGAGGTGACTACTGACTCTTAACGCTTCTATCCAGAAGTGACACATGCAATTTATTGTCTGCTCACAGTTCATTGTCTATAGCAAATCTCATGTTTGGGCCTGAATCCACAGGTTGGGGACATATAATCCTCCTACAAGACAGTGTATGTGGTGCCCCCTGTGGTAATGAAGTCTACCACAACCAGGACATCTGACCTGGGAGATAATAGGTTTTTTAAAGGGGTGTTGGTGGTGGGGAGCACTGGTAGAATTACCGAATTTTTGAGAGCTTGGGGAAATGGTCCATAAGGGCTTTGTGACTCCCCCCTGCAGCCAGTTAGTGGCAGAATAGCACTAAAACCAGGCCTGTGAGCACCAAACCTTGCCTTCTTTTCTCTGTAAAATTAGGAGACTTGGTCTCGTGGCTTTGACAAATGAGCTCTTTGTACGAGATAGCAGACTATTCAGCCTCGGGTTAAAGTGCTTTCTCTTCCATTTGTTTTTGTCCTTTTGATTAATGTTACTTTGGATAATTAAATTAAATTAAGCATTTTAATTTCTGATAGTGAAACACAGTGACTGCATAAATGTTTTTATAATTGGTTCTCTGAGGCATAGGACCTTTAAGAAATGCAAATGGCTTAACAAGACATTTTTTCCAATGGTAGTTTTTTCCAGTTGATGGGAATTATAATTTTTTAGATTGCACTCAATCATCAGAAAGAAGAAAGCTCTAGAAAGAGATCTGTGCTGGACCAAGAAGGATGTTTCTGAATTGCAAGGTGTTGTTCATTGGCCTGGAATAAATGCAGGGCCCCTGCTGTGACAGGGCCAGTATGAGGCAGCCTGGGCCATTGTCGTCCTGGCCTGGGCCGACTGGTTCTAATGGATATGGACCCAGCTTGGTCCTCAGGAGCACCTGAGCTCAGAAGCTAGCTCTGCCACGTGCTGGTCATGTGACCCGTGCATCATTTTCTAATTCTTGAGTCTCAAGTTTATTCGTCTTGTAAAATGGGGACAATGATTCCTTCATCCAAGGGGTATTGCGACCAATAAAAGGATGACATGTTTGAAGTGTGTGGCATATGAGCTGTTCACAGTAAATGTTTGTTTTCCCATTGTTCTGAGTATTATACTTTTATCAGTTCAGGATAATATTGTATCAGCTGTTTGGTAGCCATGTCACCCTTTCATCCACTGAACTGGAAATGATCTCAAGTCCCCAAGTCTTCCTCATGGGCTGTGGTCGAACTTGTCTCCCCTGTCCTTTTGAAAGCCTGTTAGCAGTGTCTCATGGAGATACCAGCACTTGCCTCATAGGATTGGTCCAATTTTAATCTCAAGATGTATATCTCGACCTAGGGAAGGCAGACAACATAGTGCTGGAATATTTTTTAGTGTTCTGTGTCCTTAACCCCAGATGATTGATACCCCTTTCAGCAGGCGGCTCCGCTCAAGGAGAAAGACGCGGAGCCACTTAGATTGCAGGGTCCTCCTGCAGGCCCAGCAGAAGGGGGCTGGGCTGATGTCAGGGCCGGAGTCAGCCAGCTGCTGACCATCTTTCCTCCAGCTGCAAAGGTGTCACTTTGATTATATAAGTGTGCTGGAGGCACCAACCTATTCCACAGCAGGAAATTAACGACACAAATGTTACGTCCCACACATCTGTGGCTCACTGTCATTTCGATGCTCTGTCTATTCTCTGCCTCCTTTTTAAAAATAAACTTTATTTTAGAGTAGTTTTAGATCATCATTAAAATTGTGAGGGTAGTACAGAGAGTTCCCATGTACCCTGCACCCCATTTTCCCTGTTACTAAGCATCTTCCATTAGTATGCTACATTCGTCACAATTAATGCACCATTGTTCATACACTATCATAAACCAAAGTCGTACTTTATTTGGATTTCTTAGTTTTTGCGTAATGACCGTGTTCTGTCCCAGGATCCCCCCCCCGGGACACCACATGCTGTTTAGTCATCATGTCTCTTTAGGCTCCTCTTGGCTCTAAAAGTTTCCTCTGCCCTATTTTTCAACCTGCATTGAGCTAATTTTTAAGAGATGCTTTTCCATATTTTTGACAAATGCTTGATAGTGGGTGTTAATTTTCAATCAGCAAACATTTATAGAGCACACCTACAAGATGAGGTGACAGATCCTAATGACAGAGCGAAGGTAAGTTGCCTTTCCCGATCTTAGTGCCACTCAGCTCCTAAAGTGCCTGCACATTATTGTGCCCCCTGGAGATCTTATTAAAGTGCAGATCCTTGTTCAGTAGTTCCAGGGCAGGGCTTGAGAATCTGCATTTTTAACAAGCTCCCATGTCCGTATGTTGCAAGGACCACACTTTGAGGATCAAGACCCTATACTTGTGCAGAGCTCCACGTTAGGTGCCAGTGTGAGCCAGGGAGAGGGGGCGGGGAGAGTTGCATAAATTGTCTATGACAATGTCTGTCATCAAGAAGTCTGTGATTTTCTTAGGGGGAAAAAAAGGACAACAAAACAAGGGAGGAAAAAAGTGCAAAGTGGAAATGAAGGTAATAGATATTTTACACCAATTAAGATGACTATTATTTAAAAAAAAACAACCCCAGAAAGTAATATGTGTTTGAGATTGCTAAGGGGAATGTAAAATGGTGCATTTTCTATGGAAATTTATGTAATGCTTCCTCAAAAAATGGAACATAAAATATCATATGATGTAGCAATTTCACTTCCTGGTATATACCCAAAAGAATCGAAAGCAGGGTCTTGGACAGATATTTGTACACCCATATTTATAACACCATTATTCACAATTCACATTCACATTATTCACAAAAGTTGGAAGAAACTCAAGTGTCCATCCACAGATGAATGGATAAACAGAATGTGGTGTATATATACTAGAATAATCAGCCTTATAAAGGAAGGAAATTCTGGTGTATGACTATAACTTGGATGAACCTTGAAGACATTATGCTAAGTGAAATATGCTAGCCAGAAAAGGACAAATACTGTATATGAGGTACTTAGACTAGTTAAATTCAGAGACAGAGTAGAATGGTGGTCTCTGGGGCCTGGGAGAGGAGGGAATGGAAGTTAGAGTTTGTGGATACAGAATTGCAGTTTGGGAAGAAGATCTGCAGGTGGATGGTGGTTAGGGTTGCACAGCAGGATGAATATGATGAATCCCACTGAACCGCACACTTAAAAATGGTTAAAATGGTAAATTTTATGTTATGCATATTTCACCATAATTTTAAAATTGTTTTAAAAAAGACATGCACAAAAAGTACAATAGGTGATAGAGTTGTCAGGTGAGGAGGATACGATGATAAAAGTAAGGAGCACATGTGGTGTGCCAGATGCAAAGTGCTTATGAACTCAGTTAGCCTCCAACAACTACCCAAGAAGCTTCTCAGCCCTGTTTATCAGTGACAAAACCATGAAAGGGTTAACGTTACTGAGGGCTATAACAGTCAGGGAGAAGTGTCCAGGGTGGAATTTAAGGTGGGCCTTGGAAGAGAGACAGGATTCTGGTGGAAAGACGTTGGAGGCATTCTAGATGGACGGGGGCGACTGGCTGAGGAAAGATACAGAGACTGGATGGGACGACTGTGAAAGACCTTCAGTTCCAGGGACTTCGATCTTTTGGTGTCTAGACAGGGTGTATGAGAGCCAGCAGGTGACATTAATGGGAGAAGTGGTTTAGTGAAAGGTGACAGGGAGTGGTGTGGACTACGACAACTGAGTAGAACACATCCCACCTAAGACATTCACATCTCATGCATAAACCTGGAGTAGCGTGGGCCGCTGTCGGGCTTTCATGCAGGCTTTAGATACCATTGAACTTCTCAGTGCGAAGTCCCCGCATCCCTGAAGGTACACAGAGTGATGTTGAGGGCATGTAAGACCACATGATACATGCGCCACATCTTCCTGGCTACGTCAACGGTCCTCAAAGATCTTGGGTAAAAATTAATGCAGTTTCACTAAGTACTTAAAATATTTTTATGTTATGACCAAGATAAATGGAGTAGAATACTAATGACGCAAACCAATTGTTAGCACCAATTATTATGTTCCAAAATTTAAAAATGCATTCGATCAATGAAAATAACACAAAGATAATACTAATTGAACACTCACTATGTACCAGGTGCCATGCTGAGCTCTTTGCATGTGTCATCTCCTTCAATTCTCCTCACAGCCCACCATGCTCAGTGCCATTATTACCCTATTAACAGCTAAGGTGACAGAGGTACTGTGAGGGGAAGTCACTAACCCAGGCGATTGTGGCAAAACCTAGTATGCAATGGTTGTCACGAAGATGGACTTGTAATTAACTCTGAGTTTCATTTCTTTTTTCATGGCACTGTACTCCAAGAGTAATTTAAATAGGGACCACTAGATGTCACTACCTAGTGCTCCCTCAGAAGGCGGAGGACCCCTGTGACTCCACCTTGAAGAAAACAAAAACCCACATAACCACTGATATTTACTGGTTTCCTGGTGGGAAATGCTGATGGGACTTGGTTTTCACAGCACCTCTGTCTCCTCTCCTCCTGCCTAAGGTCCAGCCCATCTAGCTGGGTGCTATTGGACACCCCCCCCCCCCAACTTCACTGGTGGATTTTATATTCAGGAAAGCAGAAGACACTGTCACTTCAGAAGTCAGTTCCCTCCCAGATAGACTCCCCGCCCTCCATCTCCACTGAAGGCAGGGCGCTGGGTTGATCAGAGGCGTATGTGTGTGTGAGAGTGTATGTGTGTATGAGAGAGAGAAAGTTTGAGTTGTGTTTCTTCCAAGTTTGAGTAACTGAATAACCTGGAACATGTCCTTGCAAATTGGACTGATGATTTCAAGTAAGACCTTTTCCAACACAGTGCTTGCATAGGGTAGCAGTGTGACAAACATCTGCTATTAAATTGCACAGAAGGGCAGGAGCGGGGCTTGTGCACAGGGTGCCAGCATATAAGAGGAGGATCTGGAAAGGCAATAGAGACAGCACTGGGTCTCTCAGCAGCTGGTAGAGGAAAGGAGGAGAATGTGTCACGAGCTCATCAGACGGAAATGAAGGGCCAATGCAAGGGGCCCGGTGCCTCTCTACTTGTACCCCACCGATGTTGATTCAGGACATAACAATAGAATGTACATATTCTACTTTAAGTGCATACAAAAATGTGTCAAAAATGAGCAAATTAGCCCTCATCGGTGGAGCTCAATTGGTTGGATGTCATCTTGCAAACCGAAAGATCACCGGTTCAATCCCTGATCAGAGCACAAGCCTGGGTTGCAGGTTTTGTCCCTAGTTGGTGTGTGTACAAGAGGCAACTGATTGATGTTTCTGTCTTGCATCGATGTTTCTCTCCCTCTCTTTCTGCCTCACTTCCCCTCTCCCTAAAAATAAATAAAATATTTTTTTTTAAATGAGCAAATCAAACCTATAAGATTTTTAAAAAATTTTTTTCTTCCTTGATTACAGCATTCTCCAAATAATATTTTTCACAATGTGCATTTTCTAAATTTTTAAGTATATTTGATTGATTATGCTATTACAGTTGTCACAGTTTTTTCTCCCCTTTATTCCTTTCTGCCCTGCACCGCCCCCACCCCCTGACCAGCATTCACCGCCCCCCGCACCCCCCCGCCCTTAGTTCATGTCCATGGGTCGTACATATAAGTCCTTTGGCTTCTCCTTTTCCTGTACTGTTCTTAACCTCCCCCTGTCTATTTTGTATCTACCATTTATGCTTCTTATTCCCTGTACCTTTTCCCCTATTCTCCCCGCTCCCTCTCCCCACTGATAACCCTCCATGTGATCTCTATTTCTGTTATTCTTTTCCTGTTCTAGTTTTTCGCTTAGTTTTTGTTTTTGCTTTTCTTTTTAGGTCCAGTTGTTGATAGTTGTGAGTTTGTTGTCATTTTACTATTCATAGTTTTGATCTTCTTTTTCTTAGATAAGTCCCTTTAACATTTCATGTAATAAGGGCTTGGTGATGATGAACTCCTTTAGCTTGACCTTACCAGGGAAGCACTTTATCTGCCCTTCCATTCTAAATGATAGCTTTGCTGGATAGAGTAATCTTGGATGTAGGCCCTTGTCTTTCATGTTCTTTCCAGCCCCTTTTTGCCTGTTGGGTTTCTTTTGAGAAATCAGCTGATAGTCTTATGGGAACTCCTTTGCAGGTAACTGTCTCCTTTTCTCCTGCTGCTTTTAAGATTCTCTCCTTATCCTTAATCTTGGGTAATGTAATGATGATGCGCCTTGGTGTGTGCTTTGTTGAATCTAACTTCTTTGGGACTCTCTGAGCTTCCTGGACTTCCCGGAAGCCTATTTCCTTTGCCAGATTGGGGAAGTTCTCCTTCATTATTTTTTCAAATAAGTTTTCAATTTCTCACTCTTTCTCTTCTCCTTCTGGCACCCCTGTGATTCTGATGTTGGAACTTTTAAAGTTGTCCCAGAGGTTCCATAGCCTCTCCTCATTTTTTTGAATTCTTCTTTCTTTATTCTGTTCTAGTTGAATGTTTAATTCTTCCTTCTGTTCCAAATCGTTGATTTGAGTCCTGGTTTCCTTTCCTTCACTGTTGGTTCCCTGTATATTTTTCTTTATTTCACTTTGTGAAGCCTTCACTTGCAACCATTTCTGTGAACATCATGATCACCAGTGTTTTGAACTCTGCCTCTGATAGGTTGGCTATCTCTTTGTTGCTTAGTTCTGTTTTTGGAGTTTTGATCTTTTCTTTCATTTGGGCCACATTTCTTTGTCTCAGCGCACCCATTATGTTGTAAGGGGCAGATCCTTAGGTATTCACCAGGGTGGGGCAACCCACAGTCCAGTTTGTGGTGCTGTAGGTGGGGGAGTGGTCAACGAGGGAACAATGCTGCTTGCTCGGTTCTCGCAGGCTTTCAGTCATTTCCCCTGCTACCCACAGGCAAATTGGGCCCTTCAGGTGCAGATTCCTGGGTGGCTGGGTTTGTGTACGTTCTGAACCCTGTGGGTCTCTCCAGTGAACACTCTTGTGATCCTGGGAGTATCTCCTGCCACTGCAACCCCCACAGGTTTTTACAGCCAGAGGTTTTGAGGCTTTCTTCCCCCAAGCTGGAGCCTGGGTTGTGTGGTATGTTTTGTTCCCCAGCTGTTCTTCCTGGTTTATCCACGCAAATGTGGCACTACCTGCTGCCATCTCGCCCACCCAGTCCTCCTGCCACTGCCTTGCCAGGTGTCCTCTCTGTCCCCGCTGCCCATCTCTGCCCCTCCTACCAGTCTGGATGAATGTTTCTTCTTTAACTCCTCAGTTGTCAGACTTCCATACAGTTCAATTTTCTCACAGTTCTCGTTTTTGTTTTTAAATTTGTTGTTGTCCTTCTTTTGGTTGTGCAGGGAGGCAAAGTATATCTACCTATGCCTCCATCTTGGCCAGAAGTTTGTTCTCCAATTAATTTTGAAATCTTCCTTCTTTACTGTAAACCTCTTGAGAGTTCTGTACTTATATCTAAACACAGCCCAAAGAATGATGAATTACCTTTTTAATCCAGTTCACTTGAAGTAGCAAAATGAACCAACCAACAGGTCTCTAAAACTTGATGCTCCTACAAAAAGAGAACAGAAGAGGGGGGGAAAACTGCTGGGGAAAAAAGGGAAAGTTTTTACTGAAGCAGGTCTCCTTTCTTTTGGAGAGGAGGTCAGCATACAATAGACGCATCAGGAGCTGTTTTGAAAAATGGGGCTGAGTTATGAGGATAACTACAAAGATCTTTTTTGAAAAAATCTGGACAATAAAGCAAATACTGCACGTGAAAGTCTTCGAATTATAGAAGGAAAATTTCAGTGTCGGGCAGAACTTTATATTTACGTGGGCCCTGGAGACTGAAATTCGTTCGCACAGAACTGGAAAACATGCTGCATTAGCTTCCTTGATAGCACTTTTTTTAAACATTTGGAAGGTAATAATTGGTGCTTTCAAGAAACTTTCCACTTTTATTATTTTAAGTGGGAACTTTCTGCTAAACACTCAAAATGCAAATGCTGATTTATTTTAAATAGAAATACTGTTGACGTTGACTTCTTTACTGTATGTAATTACAAATGCTGCTTCCATTTGAGCCCTGAGTCATCACTAACACCACGTAGAATGGCAGCAAGCTCATTTTGATGCTGCCATATTTATTTGATAAGAATTATAATAGCCGTAGCACACATTTGAATCCCACGTTTCATATGTGATTACATTTAATTCTTAAAGCAGCCCTGTGTGGTATAAGGTACACGCTGTTAATTATATTTGATAGATGACAGATAGATGAATAAACCGAGGCTCAGAGAGGTTAACTTGCTCAAGGCTACAAGTGCTTAGTTGTATAAGTTCGTATTTGATCATGGAAAAAATCTTATTAAAATTAATTAGATCCCATTAATCAACATTTTGCTTTGGGGAAGTATCTGCAAAATATTGCACTGCAGAAATTTAGACTATAGTCACCGTATACTCTTTATAGTATTTGTTTATACATATGTGCAGAGAAAAAACCAAGATACATCTTTGATTTCTGTTAGCTCCACATTATTTGGTATTTAAAAAATCATCTTCCTAAACAATTCATATTCCTAGTTTGTTGAATCAAGAGGTGCCATCATCAGCAAAAGAAACCATGAACAAAACAAAAAGACAACCTACTGAATGGGAGAAGATATTCGCCAATGGGACATCCGATAAGGGGTTAATATCCAAAATTTATAAAGATCTCATACAATTTAACACCATAAAACATGCCCCCCCCCAAAAAAAAAGGGCAGAGGACCTGAATAGAAATTTCTCCAAAGAGGACATACAGATGGCCAGTAGGCATATGAAAAAATGCTCAACACCACTAATTATCAGGGAAATGCAAATTAGAAACCACAGTGAGATGTCACGTTACAGCTATCAGAATGATCATCCTCAATAAATCAACAAACAACAAGCTCTGGAGAGGACGTGGAGAAAGGGGAGCTGTCCTGCAGTGTTGGTGGAACTGCAAATGGGTGCAGCCACTGTGGCAGACGGTGTGGAGGTTGGTCAAAAACTAAAAATAGAATTACCTTATGGCCCAGCAATTCCACTGCTGGGTATTTACCTGAAGATATCCAAAACACTAATTTGAAGAGCTATATGTACCCCTATGTTCATTGCAGCATTATTTGCAATAACCAAGATATGGAAGAAACCTAAGTGCCCATCAGCAGACAATTGGATAAAGTGGTAACACACACATATATATGATGGAATATGACTTGGCCATAAAACAAATGAAATCTTACTATTTTCAACAACATGGATGGACCTAGAGGGTATTATGCTAAAGTGAAATAAGCCAGGCAGAAAAAGACAGATACCGTGTGATTTCACTTATATGTGGAATCTGAAGACCAGAATAAACAAAACCGAAACAGATTCATGGATACAGAGAGCAAACTGACAGCTGTCAGAGGGGAGGGGGCTTGCAGGGTGGGTACAAAAGGTAAAGGGATTAGGGAGTACAAATCGGTAGTCACAAAATAGTCACCAGGATCTTAAGTACAGCACAGGGAATGTACTCAGTAATAGCATAATAACTATGTGTGGTGTCAGGTGCGTGCTAGATTTACGGGGGGGGGGTCACTTCGTAAATTATATATCATATTTTGCTGTGTATAACATGCACCCACGATCTTGGCCTAAACTTTCAGGGAAAAAAACTTTTGTTTTAATTTTTTAATCCAATTTTTGTTTGTTTATATTTAGATAACTTGTTTTTTGTATCATAAGGGAATTTAGCATTTATTTCTGAACATATTATAGTATAAGAAATTTTGTCTAACAAGTAATTACAGAACACAAGAACAGATATAACATATTTCAGGTACTACTCATGTATAATGTGCATCCTTATTTTTCCCTCAAAAATTTGGGCAAAAAGTGCTCATTATACCTGGCAAAATACATAAATGTCTAGCCACTACTCTCTACACCTAAAACTACTATAAAATAATATTAAATGTCAACTGTAATCTAAAAATAAAAGTAAAAATGTATTATACAACTGCACAGTTGAAACCTTTATCATTTTAAACCCCAATAAATATAATTAAAAACTTTTTTAATAAAAATAAATAAAAAGAAGTACCGGCAGGTTTGTTTTGTTTTTGTTTTTTGTTTTTAAGGAAGAGGAAGGAAGGAGGACCCCCGCCCCAAAATCTTCACCTTAAAAACATCACTACATTGAAAGTCAGCTAGTTATGAGACTCTGAAACAGTTTTGTTTAAAAACATTCTTGGTACCTGCCCATAGTGAAAGCGCAGGCACATTTGCAGTCATGCCCGAAGCAAGCAAACGAAGGTGGTCACAGCCCTTCGGCAGTGGTGCAGGGTTTGTGAAGGCTTTGGTGTGCTCTTGACCACTCTTTGGAGAACTGGTCATTGTCAAGGTCTTTGGGTGTTGGACTGGCAGGATGGCAGAAGCCAGTTTTCTAAAACCACCCCTCACAAGTCCCCTGGTATCTTTTGCATTGTCATTCCACCTGATTTTAAAAACTCCCACTGATCCTTCACATTGACTCACATTGTCTTTAACAGCTCATCAGAACTACATTTGCTGCACCCCTTCCCTGAAATCCAGCCTGATGGAAACCTCATCTTCCAAAAGTATTTATACCTGTACAACTCATTTTTAAAAAAATTTTACTGTACTTTTCCCATTACTATTTGAATCCCTTATATGCTCCTCACGACTCAATTTTTTTAAGTGGACGGACGCTGCCTTGCCTGATGGTGGTTTTGTTCAGGAACATAAACCTTTCATCTCCCTGACTTGAGTGTAAACCTCAGGAGGCTAGGGGCTGCGTGTTAGGCCCTGTTCTTCTTACCCACTGTTTCAGCTCCCAGTATGCCGAGAGGTGGCGGCTGTGGCCTTGAAGAACCTGTACTCTGGGCCTCATTTCCTGGGTTTGAATCCTGGCTGCTACTTACTGACCGTGACCTTTGGCAACTTAGCCTCTTAATCTGTAAAATGGTAAATCATAATAGTACCCAACCTCACAGGGTTGTTGAGAAGATTCAGTGAGATACAGGGTGAACAGTGCGGGGTGCTCAGATACCGCAATAGAAGCCTTAGCTCTTGTTTTTCTTCAAGAAATATCTGCAGGAGAGAGGCTGGAGGCCTGTGAAGGGGCAGGTGGGGCAGGGAGAGTGGGAGAGATAGCTCAGGGCCCGGCGTGCCTTTCTCCAGTCTGTCTGGGCCAGGGGCACCAGTCCCCACCCTAGCCCAGTCCCCTTTGCTGCCCGGGGCATGCACTTCCTAGGCGTGGAAGAGTAGGTGCAGTGCCCCTGCTGGGAGAGAATTCTGAGGTAGAGCAGAGAGGATTTGGTACCTGTCAGAGTGGATGCAGGGGATGTACATGTGGATTTAAGGATGTCTTCCAGATTGGTTGACTAGGTCACGAGTGATGATATTAACTGAATGGACCAGGCTAGAGCGAGTAGTGAGTTCGCTTATCGACATACTGAGTCTGCAGTGTCTGGGACGCATCCAGATTGGGACGCATCCAGATGGAGCCGCCCAGGAGCAGTGGCAAAAGCAGACGACATGTATTGAAAGATTATCACGTTCTGGTGACCATTCCAAGCCCTTCGCTGGTTTTAATCCACTTAGTTTTACAACCACCCAACCAAGGAGGCACTGTGGTTATTCCCATTTTACAGCTGAGAAAACTAGGTGCAGAGTAGTTAAGCCATTTGTATAAGGCCACACTGCTAATAAGAGATGGCACAGAGGCTGGGACTCGGGCAGCCTGGTGGTGGAACTCCCACATTTAGCCCCCCCACCCCCCCGGTGAAGACTCTGCATCTGAGGCTTCAGAGGGAGAGTGGTCCGGACACGCAGATGTGGGGAAGCCAGGGTAGTGGTGATCCTGCTCTAACGGAGGCTACAGAGAGG
>PVJD01016750.1:0-19905 GCA_004026545.1 Mormoops blainvillei
GGTCTCACTGAATTTCTATTTTTAAAATAACAGGTAAAGTCCTATTCCATCCTTCTATGCATGTGAAAAAAAACTTTTAATATGAAAATGGAACCCCGGGGAAACAAAGTGCAGGTGGGGAAGTAAAGGCATTTTCAAAGGAAATATAATTAATATTCCCAGAAATTTTTGAAAAGATAATGTATTCTTGAAAAAAAGAGAATGATGTTCAAAAGACTCATGAGAATTTAAAATATCATAAGATAAATAAAAATTAAATAGGATGGACAAATAAATTTGAGAAAAGCTTCCATAAAAATAAAGAAATGGAAAGTAGAAGGAAAAATATTATAGGTAGATTATTTTTCAAGAAGTTTCTTAGGCATATAATAGAATTCAAGAAAAAAAGAGCAGATAAAATGGAAGTGGAGGAAAGAAAGTCTACATAAAACTTCCAGCTATTAAAGGATCTATTGAATACACAATACATTGAATTGGGGGAAAATTCATACCAAAGTACATTATCCTAAAATCTCAGAATGTCTGAAGGAAGAAACTTGTATGTCCAAAACTTTTAGGAAAAAAACATGTCATTTGAAAGGAATGGTAATAAAAATAGTATCATTTAATATTGTATTACCGCTATATATATAGTTGTTCCCACTGGGACGGACTAATGTCCCACTATTGGGATAAACTAAAGGAGAGATGCATGGGACTCTTTGTGTAATTTTTTCAACTTCCTGTTGGCCTATAATTATTTTAAAATAATTTTTTAAAATACCCTAACACACTTGAACAGCAACACTGGAGGCTAAAGACAATGAACTTATTTAGAAAACCCTTCACAAATCTGACAGGAAATTCCAATGTAGAATTGTACTCCCAGCCAAAAAATTACTCATGTGAAATTAAAGTAAAGATATTTTCAGATGTGCAAAGTCTCAAACAACTTTACTCCAATGACCAATTTTTTACATAACTGAAAAATGTTTCTTACCGAATTAAGAGAATAAATCCAGAATAAGACATGAAATCCAAGAGTAAATGAGGGTCCCAGGAAATCTTCTCAGTGATGGTAAAGGGGCAGCTCTGAACCACACCGTCGCAAAGCCAATAAGCAAAAGACCAAATTGTGGGGGTAGAAGTCCCCCAGTAGTGATAACTCAAAAAATAAATGAATGAAACTGATATATCATCTGATATGTTTGAACTCTTTAAGAGGAGGTTTCTATTTCTAGTGAAAACATGTGGATAAAATAACAATAGGTGTGTAGAAGAAAACAAGGCAAAAAAATATATCACTTATCAACTCAAAAAATAAAAATAAACATATGACCAAAGGAAGAAATGCACAATGGAAGTATCAATTATAAATAATAGGAACAATGTCATAATAGTGAAAGCGCTGAGAAGCAATTTAACTAAAAAGCTATGATATGGGGTAGCAGATATAAAAAAGCTAAATATTCATGTTTCACAATGGGAATCAATATATACTATCTGAAGTTCAAAGGTCAAAAATAGCAATTTGAGAATGTTACTTAGAAATGTAGAGGAAAAAAGGGCTGGAGGTTGTAGAAGAGGATAAAATGGGGATAAATGATGACAGGAGATTTGACTTTGGGTGGTAGACATACAATACAATATACAGATGATGTATTACAGAATTGTACACTTGAAACTTATAATTGATTAACCAATATCACCCCAATAAACTCAATATAAATTTAAAAAAAGAAATGCAGAGGAAAAAACAAAAATAAAAAGCTAAAATACTGCAAATGGTTTCCACTGGATTATAATAATTAATTGTGGCAGACATGGAGCAGAGGGTTGAAGAAGTATTTCACTTTTAAATGAAATACTTTGAATAAAATTAGATTAAATTTCAAATGAGAGATAAAGAAGCCTCTAGATTTGTTTGTTTGTTTGTTTTTTGGTTTTGGTTCTTTTTTTTGAGAGAGAAAGTGAGCAGTATCTAATTCATCCACCTTCAGCTTCCCATTTAAATAGCTGTAAAAGCAGTTCTTTTAAGATTCAGAATTTCAAAAGTTCTGGAAACTTAATTTATAAAAGCCACCCATTTTCATAAAGTCAGTTTTCAATGGAATCAGTAAAATATTAAAAGAATCCCCTTGCAGGGGAAATGCAGGAGTAGAAAACACATAATATCTAAATCTGGGCACAGATTCCCTTCATTCATCAAAATGAAAGAAGCCTCTAACCTGGGGTGTGGGAAGTACTTTCCAGAAGAATCGCAGCTCTTCCAATAACCTCCTCCACATCATCTTTCCCTTTATTAACTTTTTTGGCACCAGTTCTGAAAATAATTTTCCTGGTAATACGCTTGCTCTAAAAGGCACTTCCATCTGATTGACTAGATAGCATACCCATAGAATGGTGGACCTGAAAAGCTGCAATTTGGCTTGTTTGGGGGCTTTGTTTATTTTAATGCACCATTTCTAATAATGGAAGGATCCCAAAAATCTTAAGAATATTTTTTAAAGACTTTTTTTACTTATTTTTAGAGAGATGGGGAGAATGGGAGGAAGAGAAACATCAATGTGTCATTGCCTCTCACGCACTCCCTACTGGGAACCTGACCCACAACATATATCCTGACTGGGAATCAAACTGGTAATCCTTTGCTTTGCAGTCCAGCACTCAACCCACTGAACCACACCAGCCAGGGTTTAAGAATATTTTTAAAACAATTTTTATTTCTCACCAAATAAACACAAAAAATAAAACCAGGAATTCCTCCTTCTGACTAAAATACCCAAATTAAATACCTACAAATAGCAAAAATATGACTAGGTGTCTTCAGGTAAAAATGAAAGAGGAATCTCTTCCCTCAGCAGGCCTTCCCTGACCACCTTGCCAAACATTGCAAGCACCTCCACACCTACCATATTCCTGATACTTTTATGTGTTGTTTTTTTTAGAAGACTTATCATCATCTACCATACACATTTTATGTATATTTGATTCTCTTTCTACTTCCCCTGCAACAAGAATATAAAGTCCTGAGGATAGAGACTTATCTTTCTTTGTTTTCACTGAGGCTACCCAATGGCTAGAATGATGACTGGCACACAGAAGACAATAACTATTTGCTAAGTAAGTGAGTGAATAATAACAGGCATGACACAGAGTCAAGGAAAGAGCCAAGGACAAACCACAAAGTTTATCAAGTCTGGAAGAAAATTTACTCTAGAAAAATAAAATTTTTAAAAAAGATGAAGCTTATTAAAATAGCTTTAATCTAAAGATCTTAAGATAGGACCAGCACTTTTAAATTTTATATTTTTATTAGGTGATATATTCAAATGCTTCAAAATCAAAACCATATAAGGAGACATAAGCAGGGATCTAGCTGCCATCCCTGTCCCCATCCTTCCAGTTTATTGTTGTTAGTCACCGTTCTCCTCAGATCCTGTACTTTCTTCCACTGTTTCTTAATATAAATTCTTATTTTTTCCTTTATGTCAAGAAATGTTTTTTGATTAATGTTTTAAAATCTCTGTTCTCAAACAGGGACTTCTGGCCAAGATGGAGGCATAGGTAGACATGTTCTGCCCTCTTGGACAACCAAAAGAAGGACAACAAATGTAAAAACAAAAAACAACCAAAACTGCCAGAAAATCGAATGGTATGGAAGTCTGACAGCCAAGGAGGTAAAGAAGAAGCATTCACCCAGGCTGGTAGGAGGTACGGAGACAGGCAGCTGGGGTGGAGAGAACACAAGGCAAGGCAGCGGCTGGAGGACCTGGCAGTCCCACATTTGCATGCAGATAAACCAGGAGGAACAACTGGGGAGCGAGACAGACTGCTGAGCAGCCCAGGGTTCCAGTGCAGGGAAAGAAAGCCTCAAAACCTCTCCCAGTAAAAACCTGTGGGGATTACAGCAGTAAGATAAATTCCCAGCTCACAGGAGACTTCATTAGAGAGACCCACAGGGTCCTGAAACATACACAAACCCTCCCACCCAGGAATCAGCCCCAGAAAGGCACAATTTTCTTGTGGAAAATGAGGGAAGTGACTGAAAGCAGAGCAAGAGCCAAGCAAGCAGCCTTGTTCCCTCTCTGACCGCTCCCCCACAGACAGCGTCCCAGCGAAGAGGGTGGCCCTGCCTTGGCGAATACCTAAGGCTCCGCCCCTTACAATGTAATAGGACCACTGAGACAAAGAAATAGGGTCCAAATGAAAGAACAGATCAAAACTCCAGAAAAAATACAACTAAGCGATGAAGAGATACCCAAACTATCAGATGCAGCATTCAAAACACTGATAATCTGGATACTCACTGAAATGTTTGAGTATGGTCAAACATTTTTTCTCAAGGAAAATAGGCAAAATGGTCACAAAATGGAGGAAAAAGTGAAGGCTATGCAAAGTGAAATAAAGAAAAATACACAGGGAACCAACAGTGAAGGGAAGGAAATTGGGACTCAGATCAATGATTTGGAGCTAAAGAAACAAATAAACATTCAACCAGAACAGAAGGAAGAAACAAGAATTCAAAAAGTGAGGAGAGGCTTAGGAACTTCCAGGACAACTTTAAATGTTCCAACATCTGAATCATAGGGGTGCCAGAAGGCAAAAAGGAAGACCAAAAAATTGAAAACTTATTTGAAACAATAATGGAGAACTTCCTCAACCTGGCAAGAGAAATAGACTTCCAGGAAGCCCAGGAAGCTCAGAGTCCCAAAGAAGTTGGACCCAAGGGAGCACACACCAAAGCACATCACAGTTACATTACCCAAGATTAAAGATAAGGAGAAAATCTTAAAAGCAGCAAAAGAAAAGAAGACGGTTACCTACAAAGGAGTTCCCATAAGACTATCAGCTGATTTCTCAAAAGAAACCTTACAGACAAGAAGGAGCTGGAAAGAAGTATTCAAAGTCATGAAAGGCAAGGACCTACATCCAAGATTACTCTATCCAGCAAAGCTATCATTCAGAATGGAAGGGCAGATAAAGTGCTTACCAGATAAGGTAAAGTTAAAGGAGTTCATCATCACCAAGACCTTATTACATGAAATGTGAAAGGGGCTTATCTAAAAAGAAGAAAAAGACCAAAACTATGAACAGCAAAATGATAACAAACACAACAACTGAACCTAAAAATGAAAACAAAACCAAACTAAACGACTAGAACAGGAAGAGAATCATAGAAATGGAGATCACATGGAGGGTTATCAGTGGGGAGGCAGAGGGAGGAGAATGAGGGAAAAGGTACAGAGAATAAGAAGCATAAATGGTAGGTACAAAATAGACAGAGGGAGGTTAAGAAGAGTACAGGAAATGGAGAAGCCACAGAACTTTTATGTATGGACATGACCTGAGGTGGGGGGATGTGGTGGGAGGGGGTGTGCAGGGTAAGGGGAATAAAAGGGAAAAATAAAGGGAACAACTATAATAGCATAATCAATAAAATATACTTTAAAAATTTTAAAAATCTCTGTCTCATATTTTGATTTTCTTCTTCAGGAATTTCAAATGTTTATATATTAAATCTGTTTCCATATCTTCCAAGTATAAACTTTCTTTCTAATCTTTAGAAATCTCTTTCTTGATTTTTGCCTCCTTTTTTTCCTTTTGACCATTAACCCATCTCATTCTAGCTACACTGTCTGTAATGTGTATTCACTCTTGTGTCCTTGTAATTTAGTCTTCATTCTTAACATGGTTTTCTCATTTATTTCTTTCCTAAACTCTGCCACTTCCCATTTTCTCTCCTCCTGTTTTCTGGTCATTGGTTCCCATTGTCTGGTTATATATTCCACTGGATTCTTGTAATATTATTTTCAGCCTGCCTTCATAGCTGCAAGTACTTCATTACACTTTTCTTATTTAAGTTAGAATTAGGTGATTATTTTCTCTTCTACTCATGCAGTATTTTCCCAGAATGTTTTTTTCATATACAGAAAAGTTTTTTCATATACTATTTTTCCACAGCTGTATCATATAGAAATAGGATTTATCTGTTCATATAATTCATGTTTGGAAGAGATGAATTCTTTTCAACCAGCTTTTAACAGAAAGTTCCTGGAACAGACAGAAAAGACCAGGTTAGCTGCCCCAGTTTCATTGATTGAGGGGATCTATCCTTAGTTTCTTTAAAATATATCCTCTCTGGGGCTGTGGGGAGTGGGAAGTGGGGACTTGTTTAATGAGACTGTCATTTCAGTTTTACAAGATAAAAAGAGTTCTGGAAATTGATCATGCAATGTGGGTGTTTGTAACACTACTGAATTGTACACTAAAAAATGATTAACATGATCAATTTTATGTTATGTGTATTTTACCACAATGGAAAGTTCTCTTTAAAAAATTAAAAATGTATATATATTTACATATTTTAAACATATATTTGTTATATTATATTTTAATATATAAATCATATGTATTCTGTGTAGCCATGCCATGCCACTTTTATATCCCACAACCTAACCTAGTTCACAAGCCTTCGCTCATCACTCTGGTTTCCCTAGCACTCCCCCTGGGTGATAATTACAATCGAATACAACTTCCTGTCACATGTGTTCCTTGTCTTCTAGAAGAAGGCGATCTCTGAGATCAGCCACTTTAGGATGTTTCTAAGGACTTTACTTTCCCTCTTTCTCTACTCCCTCGAATACTCATAACATTAATTTCAATTCTCCTTACAGAAATTCCAAGTTAGAAAGGGATAATCAGTCTGGAAGGAAATATTTGTTAGTAGTTTCTGAAAGCTGTCACTACTTAGTGTTACTTTGAATCAAATCTTGATTGAGATGAAGTGAAGGAAGAATAAGATGAGTAAGATGATAGTAGCTCCCGTCAATAATTCTCTTAGTGGAACAAGTACAGAACTAAAGGAGACTAAGGATAGTTTTTAAAAAGTAGCAATATAAAGGTGGGTGACTATTAGACCAAAGTACACCATATATAGATAGATAGATGATAGATAGATACAGATACAGATATAGATTTAGAGAGAGAGAGAGAGATCACACATACACACACATAAGAGAGCTATGTAGAGGATGACTTGGCAAGAGAGGAGCAATTGGAGATATGAGATCAATAATGTGGACTTGCAGTATTCTAGGTAAAAAATGCTTGTGGAATATATGAGAAAGTGACAGAGCAGAGAAACTGAGAGATTTAAGATACATGGAGGAAAAGAGTTGAAAAAACTGTTGTTATTTTGCTTTGTAGGGATATAAGATTGATGTTATAGGCTATCATATTATAGGGCATAAGGATAGATAGGATGGAGATAGGAACTTGGACATGTCCTTCATAATATTATGGGATGGGAGCAAACAAAAATAATTACATTTGCATTCAGGAAGTGCTTTCTAATGACTAGTATATTTCTGTGAAGTTGGCATATTGTATCAGTGGAGAAAGAATAGGAGGCCTGTCTGGAAAAAGTTCAGCCATTGTTAATATAAAGAGAATGATTTGTACAGCATTGTTGTAACCTGGCAGCCAAGGAGAGTGGACTGGAATGTGCATGTGGGAACAATGACAACTTCACTGTATCAGTCAGTGAGGCTGGTATACACCATTGAGTGAGTATGTGTACTGTGTGGCTGTAGCATTCAGAAGGACTGAGTGAGTAGAGCAATGAATCTGCATCAAACTTTGTGTTAAGCATGAACATTCCTCTGCAGAACCTACTTGGATGATTCAGAAGTCTGCAGTTATGGGCAATTGGTGATTGGCAGCTTCATCATGATAACACGCCCACTCATGCATCACATCTCATGAAGTTTTTTGGCAAAACATCAAATCACCCCGGTGACTCAGCCCCACTAAGAGCCCAGATTTAGAACCTTGTGATTTCTGGCTTTTCTCAAAACTAAAATCACCTTTGAAAGGGAAGAGATTTCAGACCATTGATGAGATTCAGGAAAATATGATGGGGCAGATGATGGCTATTGGGAGAACTGTGTGAGGTCCCAAGGTACCTACTTTGGAGTGGACTGAGGTGTCATTGTCCTGTGCACAATATGTCTTGTATCTTGTATATTCTTCAATTAATGCCTCTATTTTTCATATTACATGGCTAGATACCTTCTGGGAAGACTTTATTCATATATAATTCATCAGAAACTGTTGAGCCAACACTCAGACTATTTGGGAGCAAACTACAATTAGAGGCATTTCTCAAACCATACTCCAAAACACATTTCAAGAATATTAAAATGTTATATTTAATATATGAAATAACAATGAAAAAGTACACAGTGAATATCCAGGTCTGGCACAAATAACGTTCCTTTTTTAATATAAAATCTTTCATTACAAAAACATAAGCATGTAATTCTGTAATATAACAACATCACACTCAAGCACACCATATGACATTTTAGGTGAAATGTTCAAATTCAAATTATACATTATTACACCCATATTGTTACCCTACCAACCACTCTCAAGCAGGTGTTACTTCTGCTGGACCCTGTATTTCACCTTGACATGGAGAAGAAAGGAAAGCAAAAGTAGAAGCCATAAAGAATAGTAAATATAGCCACATAAAAATAAAATATATGTATGATAAAGAAAACACTATTTAAAAACCAGGAAAATAATTGCATCATATATAAATAAAAATGGGTCTAATATTCTTGAATAAAAACATTCTTAGAAACAATTACTAAAAAGATGAGCATGCCCATTTAAAAATAAGCAAAGAATATAAACAGGCAACTTAAAAATTAAAGGTCATTGCCTTTGAAAAAATATATTCATCTTCAAAAGCAATCAAAAATCACAAATTAATAATGATATCCTATTTATCTATCAATTTTTCAAATGTGATTATTTAAATAAACTCTATGGGGATATAGGGCAAATATAATTTTCATATCAGCTGACAGTGTAAATTGGTGCAAGTTTTCTGGAAGGTAATCAGAAAATATGTATCAGTAGCCTTAAAATATTATATTTTTGATTTAACTATTGCTCTTCTAGTAAATTCTAAGTGAATAATAATGTATCTAAAGCTTACATGCAATTATCGATATTAAAATAATATTGCTCATAATATTAAAACTCAGAAAACTATAAAGTTTCTAAAATAAGAGTTGGCTGAAAAATAGATTCATTATTACAATGGAATATTATACTGCCATTACATTAAATAAAAAGTCACTGAACAATGTTCAATAACTTGAAAAATTGGTCTCAATAATGCTAAATGAGAAAACAATTAAATTTTATCATAGCATATATAAGTATGTGCCAAATTTATTTTTACTGATATATTTAATCAAAGATTAGAAATATGTTTATAAAATACTAAAAATAGTTACATATGTTTACCTCTTTGTACCTGTCTATATGTCCTAAATATTTCACAATAATCCTTAATATTTTGTAATTAAGAAAAAATTATTGAATTGATACATAAGAAAAATTGGTTTCTAAATTTTCCCTTAATCATTCCTTTTTTTAAAATGTTTTTTATTTATTGATTTGGGAGAGAGAGAGAAGTGGGGTGGAAACATCAGTTTGATGTTCCATCTATCTATGCATTCATTGGTTGATTCTTATATGTGTCCTGACTGGGATGGAACCTGCAACCTTGGCATATGGGGGACAATGCTCTGACCAACTGAGCCACTCAGCTAAGGCCGCCATCATTCTTTTTATACTCCTCCCTTCCTTCTGCTTTTCTCTCTTAATCAATCTTTCCTAATATAAGACTTCATAGATACATTTATAAGTTTTAAAATGAAGGATTCATTGGAAAAGAGAAAATGGTAAACATATTACCGGTGCATGTATTTCTACTTATTTACATTTATAAATTATCCATAGTATTGAAATTTATGAAATAAAATACTTGCTTTCAAAGCATAATTTTTAAATAAAATTAATCTCTTCTATCTCAGAATATTTTATATTTGCCATGATTAGTGCAATTTTTTTCTATAAATCTGTGTTTGCAAACCTAACTGCACATCAGGATCCCTAGAGGAACTTTCAAAATGACAAGCCCTGGGCCCACCCCTAAATGTTCTAAGTCAGCCGTCCTGGGGCCCAGATAGAAAACTACTTCAAAGAAGTCCTCATAATATTTTTATGATTCTGATAATAAGCCAGGTCAGGAAAATGCAGTTTTGGATGATTAATAATTCCATTCTTTGAACGTGTTCCACCTTTCACCTACATGAATAATAACACAAGTAACTCTAGAAAAATTGTAAAGTGAAGTGTCTTTGAAAATTGACATAAATGAAACTAGGTCTGTCTACAGGAAACTTACAAAGTCATCTAACTATCATCTCTATATAGCTTGCATCATTTAAAAAAGTTACTCAGCAGAACTATGATAATATTCTAAATTCACATCTACAAAAGGCCTATAAAAAAGAAACTTTCTTTCATATTCTTAGAAGAGAGAAGTGGTAACAAAAGTCTATCATTGACCATTAGTGAAGAAAAAAGCCTAAAGCTACTATCTATTATATTCTAAAAGTAGACTGTTCCCCATATTTTGGAATATTTTTATATTGTAAGAAACTTATATTCCATATTTAGTATGAATGAAAGGTCTAAGAGAAATCTTGATTACTGAATTAAGAAAAAATGATTACTTCTGTTGAGTTCATAAAATTCTAAGAGCTAATATCAAAAGAGCATGATATGTGCATCTAGAAGAAATGTTTGCATGCATAAATTTCCCCCAGAAAACCAAATTCCTTTCTTTGCACACAGCCATAATTGCTAATAGAATTAGAATTCTAAATTCTAATAGAATTTATGATGTGTAATATTGCACATTAGAGGTTTTATAAGAAAACAGTCATGAGCCTGGATTTTTTAAATGTATTAGAAGGTGAAATAGTAGTAATTGAGCCATATATAGCTGCTGTTTATTTGATCAAATTAGGACTAGTGCAACAGGGCCTTATGACAGAGTTTACCAGCTGAGATGTGATGACTTGAATTCTAGAATTCTTAAAACTTTTCCAAGACTGGGATTAATAGAAGGTTTGAAGTATGTGAAGGAGATGATATTAATATTCTAAAAAGAAACCCAGAGGGTCAGAAAATATTTCAGCCAACTGTGGTGCCACTTTTTAGACTATTTAGGAGAAATATTTAAAAACAAAAAACAAAACCCCACAGGAAACTCAATGTTGAATTTACTCATGATGGTTTCATTCTTTTGCAACAGCAGTAGATTAAAAAGTGACTTACAATTTCTTTACTGTATTATATAGAAAAAGAATTGTTAAGACCAAAAGAAGGATCCTGTTTGGTGTTCTGGAAATAATATTAGAGTTAAGTGATGTCAGAATTTGGTTCAGTTCTCCCACAAACTATATGTGAATTTAAGAAAAATCACTTATACTCCATGAGCATTAATTTGGTAATCATGCATAGAGGCAAGATGGTGGTTCAAACTTTGGATTTTGGCATGAACTGCCAGATTTGAGTCTCAGCAGCGCTATGTGCAAGATATGTAATCTTGTGCAAGTTAATGTTTCTGTGGCATAGTTCCCTTTTGTGCAAGATGAGAATAGTAATAACACTTACTTCACTGGGTTTTTGAGAGAGTTAAATGATTTATTATATGTTAAGCACTTAGAAGAATGCCTGAAATATAATAATTGTTTCAGCAATTATATAATGAGACCTTTGATCCATAACTCAATGGTTTTCAAATTACTCTCAGCTATGAGACATAGGGTCAAATGAAATGTCACATAGATGTCTAATAATAAAAACACATGGAATTAGAGATGTTTTCATTGAACAGGGGAAGAGGGTTTGCAACTCATAACTTCCATCTTCCCAGCCCTTCCCAGGTGACCCCAAAAGCAACATCAAGAAACCACAAAACAATGGAGCATAGTTTAAATACACTAATGAGCTCTTCCAAATGTGTCATAGGTTGTGTATCAGTTGGGGATTGTGGCTAGTAATAGAAATCTGATGACAGTGGGATTTTTTCTCTCATCTAGAAGAAGTTCAGCAGTGGATGAACAAGGTCTGCTTGGCAGCTCTTTAATGCCGTCAGGAAACAATGTTCTCCCCTGTCCTCTGGAGCTCCAGTCACTTCATTCATGATCCAGATGAGGAAGAAGGGAAAAGGGAAAGAATAACTTTCTAATAAACCTCACCAAACATCTTCTGTTAACACCTCATATTCATCCCTTGATACAGAAGAAGGTTGGAAATATAATCTTCTAATTGAATGTAACTCCATCTGAATTAAGTAAGGGTTCTGTTACTATTGAAGGAAGGAGTGGATTATGCTAGTCAGTTGCCTTCTACATATTAATATTAAAATAGCATTGTGTTTTATGAATAAAAGGTATATTAAGGCTGCCTCTTTAATAGTGAATCAAGAAAATTGGGAAAATAATAACACATCAATCAAAATATGACTCTTTTAATTGGCTTTTAATCACCATTAATTTTTATGTGGTTTCCGAAAAAGTATATTAACCCATTTAGTAAATAAAGTAGTCCTCAATAAATACACTCCAATAAGGTTTAAAGAATTTTCTTCTTGGCCAAAGGAATAAAAATTTAAATAGGTGTCCATCTACAAAATAAAGATTAATTTCAAATTATAAAATAGATAATATATACATGTAATATAGCATAATTTCCAGTACATATTTGATTTAAAATAGATGATAATTCTCTAATTCTCTTTTAATACTCAGAACTTCAATTTCTTCATCTACATTATGTGGAATTAAAAAAAATAGTTCAAGATACATTATGAGGAATTTAATCCAAATGATATATGAGATTTCTTAAAATTCAAGCATTCTATAAGAATATGAGACTCCCTTAATTTAAAAACATTTTAAGAGATCCAAGATGGTGGAGGAGTAAGTAGAAGCTACACTAACCTCCTCCTAGGAATAATCTGAATTACAACTACATTGAAGAGAAATTATCCTGAATAACCAACTGAATATTAGCTGGGGAGAAGCCTTATAATCACAGATGGCGAAGTAACATCACCATAACCTGACTGGTAGGGAGTGCAGAGGAGGCTTCAGAGGGCTGGCTGGGCTCCCATGGGCAGAAGCTGAAGTTGTAGGGGGATATTTCACAGGCCAGGTGTTCCCCTGAGAAACGTGGGGTCTAAATCCCAAGCTGGAGAACCCAGCCTACAGCACCAGAGCTAAGAAGGAACCCAGATAACATACAGCTGTGAAAAGCAGCAGGGTTTCTGTCTGCCAGGGAGAGACAGTTGGAGACACAAGGAGTCTCTTAACGGGCCAATGTACAAAGCTTTGTTTGCAGCCACTTACCCTGGGCTTTGTATAATGTACAAAGTCTTTATTTGCAGATGACATGATATTGTACATAGAAAACCCCAAAGATTCCACCAAGAAGCTACTAGAACTGATAAATGAATTTGGCAAAGTAGCAGGATACAAAATTAATATCCAGAAATCAACTGCATTTTTAAATGCCAACAATGAACTAAGGGAAAGGGAGATTAAGAAAACAATCCCATTCACAATTGTTTCAAAAAGAATAAAATACCTAGGAATAAACCTAACCAAGGATGTAAAAGATAAAAGACTTGTACTTGGAAAATTATAAGATACTGAAGAAAGAGATTGAAGGAGATACAAATAAGTTGAAGCACATACCATGTTCATAGATAAGAAGAATTAACATAATTAAAATGTCCAAACTACCCAAAGCAATCTATAGATTCAATGTAATTCCTATCAAGATTCCAATGATGTGTTTCACAGAACTAGAATGAATATTTCAAAAATTTATATGGGTCCTGCATGTCAACAGCAATCCTGAGAAAGAAGAATAAAGTTGGAGAAATCACACTAACTAATATCAAACTATACTATAAAACCATAGTAATCAAAACAGCCTGGTACTGGTATAAAAACAGACACATAGAACAATGGAACAGAACAGAGAGCCCAGAAATAAACCCACACCTTTATAGTCAATGAATATTCAACAGAGGAAGTGAGCACATGCAATGGGGTAAAGATAGTTTATTCAATAAATGGTTTTGGGAAAATTGGACAGATACATGCAGAAAAATGAAACTAGACCATCTTCTAACACCATGCACAAGAATAAATTCAAAATGGATCAAAGGTTTAAATGTTAGACTAAAAACCATAAAAATCCTAAGAGAAAACATGCACAGCAAAATCTTGGACATTGCTCATAGAAATTTTTTATCAGATATATCCCTCCCCAGGCAAGGAAGACAAAAGAAAAAATAAACAAATGGGACTAAGTCAAACTAAAACGTTTTTGCACAGCAAAGGGAATCACCAACAAAATGAAAAGACAACCCACAGAATGGGAGGACATATTTGTTGATACATCTGACAAGGGGTTAATATCCAAAATTTATGAAGCACTTACAAAACTCAACACTAAGAAAACAAACAACTCAATTAAAAATGGACAAACATGATAAATAGGCACTTCTCCAAAAAGGACATACAGATGACCAATAGGCTTATGAAAAGATGTTCAATGTCACTAATCATCAGAGAAATGCAAATTAAAACCACAATAAGGTATCATCTCATACCTGTCAGAATGACTGTCATCAATGAATCAACAAGTAACAAGTGCTGGCGAGTATGTGGAGACAGGGGAATCCTTTCTCCCTGTCGGTGGGAATGCAGCCACTGTGGAGAGCAGTATGGAGATAAGACAAAAAATTTGAAATGGATCTGCCTTTTGACCCAGCAGTCCTACTTCTGGGAATATATTTGAAGAAACCCAAAACACTAACTCAAAAGAACATAAACACCCCTATGTTCACTGCAGCATTGTTTACAATCACCAAGATATGGAAGTAGACCAAGTGTCCATCAATAGATGAGTGGATAAAACAACTATGGGATATTTACACAATAGCATAATATTCAACCTTAAAAAAGAAGAAAATGTTACCCTTTACAACAGTATGGATGGACCTGGAGAACATTATGCTGAGTGAAATAAGCCAGTCAGAGAAAGACAAATATCATGATTTCACTCATATGTGAAATCTAATGAACAAACTCAACTAACAAGCAAAATAGAGACAGACTCATAGATGGAGAGCAGATGACAGCTAGTGGAGTGGGGAGGTTAGGAGGTGAAGAGATTGAATAAAAAGGAAAAAGGACTCATGAACATGGACAACAGTGTGGTGATTGCTGGGGGCAGGGTAGTATAAGCAGACTAAATGGTAAAGGAAAAGAATACAATAAAGATTAAATTAAAAAATAAAAATAACAAAAATAAAAAACATTTTAGAGGAGAAGGGCTTTACATACTTTCAAAAATAAGCATTAAATATGTGATTTCAGGAATCTATGCTCTTACATAAAAAGCAGACCAGAGGTACTACCAGGATATGACTAAACCTAGTTAGTGCTCAAAGATAAATGTCTTTGGGGAGTATATTTTACCCTCCAAGCTAAATTTATACAACTGGAAAAGAGGGAAAAAACTTGTCACTTTCACACTGTTTATTTTTCCTAGCTCTGCTAATTGAAAATTATCAATACTCTCATTAGCCAGCTTCTTTGAGTTACCACTATTTACAGGACCACTGCAATTTACAGGACATTAAGGGAAATACAAAAGAAATAGAAGATAAACTGTCTGCCCTAAATAGTCCTGAAGCCCGGCAAACAAAAATTTTTAGGTCAGCAAATATTCACTGAGCTCCTACTGCATGTCAAGTTCCATTCCCAAAACTGGGCATTAAATGTTAAATAAGACCCAAGGACTTGATGTCAAGGTACTTCTGGCCATCAAATGTTATGTCCAGGGACACCATACCTCTGGTACAAATAACACTATGTTATACTCAAAACCCACCCTAAAATATTATCCACCAAAGAGCACTTCCTGTTCTATAGATCTTCTAATGCTGTCAATACTTAACACTAATTCTATTTCTTTAGACCAAAGAAACCTCCACTACTGCACAGAGCAGATCTTGGGGGAGTTTTCATAGGATATTTGTTGTTCTTATGGGTGCTGGAAGCAAAGGATCTTGTTAAATAAGGAAGTTTCTCTCTAGAGGACATATGAAAATCAACCTCCGGAATTTGTAAGAACATGAAATTGGAAAAAAATGGCCTGGATAAATTGCGGGGGAAACCCACTAAAAAGATCAAATTCTCATTAAAAACACCGATGTGAGAATTGAGATATTTGCCAAACTCAGTTCTCCAAACTAAGAGATGTAAGTTTGTGTGTTATGCTCAGCTTAGCTTTTTTCATTATCACCTTTATATAACATCTTCTCTCTTTATCCTTTTCTCTTTTTTGCCTTGATTTTCTTATTTTGAGACTCTAGGAGTGAAAAACAGCTGAGGGTGCCAGAATGAGCATGACATATACCTCAGAGTCTTCCGCTTGCCTACCGATGGTATCCTTAGGAGTCCTGGGAGATGTCTTTATCACTCTCCTTTTATTTTTATCTTGTATTTTATATTTTAAAATTAATACTTGAATCTCATTGTGGAGTTGCTGCTTGAGTAGAGGTGCTCTAAATGAGAATGTGAGTTATGACTGGGTACTGGGGAGTACAGCGAGAGGAAAGAAGAGATGCCACTTACCCCAGAATAAAAAGATTACTACCAATAACATTTCTTGGGGTTGCCTGGTATCATACACTCGACCAATGTAAATAACTTCTGTGAAGTACTTAGCTACTGAACTCATGGACTGAGATGTTAACACTGCATTTTCTAACCATATACAAAGTTTAGGAGACTCAGTCTATGGTAGGAATATATTAATCCATGATTCTATCCAGAAACAGAGTGCCTAAGAATTCAGAACTGGTTTTTATTAACATTTGATTTTGAAGTTTTGTTCTTCTCTAGAGCTAAATGGCAAAGTAAATTCTTGGTGGATGAGAGGTGCCAAAGAAATGGCCCAAAAGGGGAAAGTTTAAAACACTCCATTTAGGAAATGGGTTGAAGACATGATACTGTTAAATGAAAGGTGGAGTACCATTTGATAAAGTTAAAATCACATTCAAAAAGTTGATGGTCTGATGTCTGAGAAAAGGACTTTGCAAACTAGTAACAAGATGAGTACCATGTTTTGGAGCATAAAATTCTTGTAGGAAATCAGATGTGTAAAGAAAATCATATTATATGGATGTACTGGGATACATGGTATAAATATATTTTAGTATAAAGCTTATAATTCAGTTTATAAAGAGGCCTGGATTATTGTCCTGAGACTATTATTAAATATAATGATATCATTCAGGACTAGTACAGTAGGAGCCAATAGAAAAAGCTAAATTCAACAAAGATGAGGAAAACTACCATAAAGAAGTAACAGAATACAGATTCATAGCTACTCTTTAGACTGAGGATCATATTTCAATATCTTTCTAACTCTAAAATATAAGCCCATGTAAACAGCCAAATGTAGAAATACTCAGAAAAAAATCTGCTTAAGACAATATCATAACATAGAAATGCAACCAGGAAGAAATCAACAAGGTCCAACAAGTATTCCAGGAATATCACTATGTACCAAAACCATGACTTGGAATAAAGCACAAGAAAATTTTGCTGCACACTGTTTTTCTAGGAAGTGCTAAGATAATGCATGTAGTGGTGGGGGGCAGGAATCCCCACTTCTAAGTTGAAGCCCAGTGCAATTTT
Organism: Mormoops blainvillei; assembly: GCA_004026545.1. NCBI lineage: Eukaryota > Metazoa > Chordata > Mammalia > Chiroptera > Mormoopidae > Mormoops > Mormoops blainvillei. The sequence goes on from PVJD01016750.1 coordinate 17,640, forward strand.
CAAGCTCCCAAGTTGTTTCTATTATAAATGATACTTAATTAGCAAGGTATTCTCTTTAGAAGTCCTTATGGAAATGAAGTGGAACATCAGCCTTTCTTACCTAGCCAGTAGGGTAATGGGTGAGACTCAGTACTCTTGGTTTAGAAGGCAGCCTTAAAATGAAGGTAATAGATTTGTAACAGTGGTCCAGAGTTGTTATACTTGTGAAGGGCTTTTATGTGCAGAATAAAAATGCCCATGAGTAACACCCCCTTTTTACATTCTAATTAAAAATTCACACCCTTCATTGGATGGAGAAAGAGATAAGTATGCTAATTCACTTGTTAGTCTTCTGAAAAAGGAAATTTATGGGAATCTATGGATACTATGTTTTGTCTTGGAATAATAAAATGGATTTCTTCCACTTACATAATAGAATCACTTTTCTTCTAGGAATATCTCTACCATTAATCCTACTGTGTAAATGGCAGTTTAAAAGATCTGAGAAAATACAGTTTTAAATGACTCTAAGGCACTTAAATATGTGTCCAGCATTTGATACTAAAGGTTCTAAATTGACGAGTAGCTGTGAAAAAAAGGTCACTTCTGGCAAAAATTGTTTCTCTAATTCTAGTGGAATAATAATATAATTCTTTGTATTTAGAAATGACTATTGTTCAAAGAACTTAGAACGCCATAAAGATAGCATGCCATCAAATACTAACACTGAAATCAAGTAGAATAACAGTGTTAAAGATAATAAGAGACACCAGAGTTTTCATTTATATATATATACATATATATATATATATATATATATATATATCAACCCTTTCCTGATATAATGAATCTGAACTAGGCCAGAAAAGGGTTAGTTCATCAAAAAAGATACACAAAGTTAATACCGAAGGGGAACTAGGTTTCTATACAAATTTAACTCTCTTCTCTGGGAATTCTGTGAATGTTTAAGCTCATAGCCACAACGGGGGAATCTGGGGTTTCTTTGAGTCAATGGAATGGCCCACAAGCTGACCGAAATATAGATAGATTCACAGACAGATACACAGACACATAGATATGTAATTTGTTTTTGTTTTATAACTGGATAAATTAGACTTAAAACTCTTCTTTTATCAATTTCACTGCTTATGCGATAGGCTTAAAAAAATTGCCTAGCTTCTGTCATGGACAATAAAAACATATTGTATTATATCTATTTACAAGTTGTTATAAGTCCTACACACTGAGTTTTGAAAATAAATAGTAAAGCGATATAAACACCGTTCTTTGATCTGTTCTTGATACAGACAATGGTAACAAGGGCCTTAACATCTGGGGGGAAAAATCAAGGGTGAGAAATGTTCTTCAAAACAGCAAAACAAAGAAAAGTGCAATGATACCATAAAATCATATTCAAACTTTGAGAAAGAAAAGCTCTGACATCAAATGAAAAAAAAAAGGAGGGAACAGAGTATGCAATAGCTCCTCAAACATGGATTGTAGCTACTGAAGCTCAGAACCCCTAGAAAATTTAGATGGACAAATAACTGATTACACTGCTGAGACTTAAGGTAAGCATGTAGAGCAGGTCTTAAGCAACCTTAAAAAAGGGTTGGGGGACTAAATCTTTTTTTATATTCATGCTCATAGGAAATCTTCAAAGCTGGGATTACAACATGGATATCCAAGAGCCAAGGAGAAATGTAAATAAAATAGTAAAGAGGAGGAAATATCGTGGGAGAGAGGAGCAGGCATGACTGACACAGGTACCATATGGAAAAAAATAGTTTGGTTGGTAACAGGTGAACTAAGTTCAACCAAGACTTGTTAGAAAATGAGTATCTCCGGGGTTATAGTTGTGCTGATTTGGAGAGAAGTGAGTCCATGGCTTTCTAAGGTTCACTATCAGGCATACTCACTGTCCAAGGCCTTGCCTACATTTACACCGTGTGGCTCTAACTTTTATGGAATATACAATGCAAAGTCCTCTGTAGTCTAAAAATTGAAAATTGCTTACAAATACAGTTTTAACCCTCAAGATTCCTGACAGGCAAGAGATGGCACAATGGGCACAGACCATTCACTGAAGAAAGAATTGATAGGGCACAGGGAAGTTTAAAATAAATCAGAGGAATGGTGAAAAATCCCAGGACTAAAAACTTTAAGAAGCCACTGAAACTCATAAAGAGGGAAAGGCATGATTAGCAAAACTAGCAAGATGCATACCTGTCAGGGAGAAAGTTACTTTAACAGCTATTACCTTTGTTACAGGAATAAAGTCATGGGT
>PVJD01016751.1:0-19903 GCA_004026545.1 Mormoops blainvillei
ACCTATAAGTGGAACCTAATCAACAACAACAGCAACAACAACAATAACAACAACAACAAAAAACAAGCAAAATATAACCAGAGAAATTGAAATAAAGAACAAACTGACAGTAAAAAGAGGGGAGTGTGGAGGGGGAAAATGGGGGAAAGAAGGGGAAGGGTCAAGTCAAGGAACATGTATAAAGGACCCATGGACAAAGACAATGTTGGGAAGGATTGGAAGGTGAGGGTGGGTAGGACAGGGGAGAGTAAAGGGGAGAAAATAGGAACAACTGTAACTGAACAACAGTAATTTTTTTTTAAGAAGGGACAAAGTGGTAACAGTCACAGGATTAATAATTTCTAAGAACCCCCATCTGGGGCTTTACTCTTTTTTTTGTTTTTTTTTAAGAGGTAAAAAATTCTGCCCTGGCCAGTGTGGCTTGGTTTGTTGGAGCATCCTCCTGTGTATCAAAATGTTGCAGGTTCAATCCCCAGTCAGGATACATGCCTGGGTTTTAGGTTTGGTCTCCAGTCAGGGCACATATGAGAGGCAACCAATTGACATTTCTCTCTCACATCTATGTTTCTCCCTCTCTCTCTCTCTCTCTCTCTCACCCTTCCTCTTCCTAAAATCAATAAATATGTATCATCAGGCAAGAATTCAAATATTTTTTTGAAAAAGAAGTTAGAACTTCTGGGAATATAATGTGGCCAGTCTGTCAACTTCTATAGTACAGCCCCAAATGCTGTGTTTTATAGTCAGACAGGGAGAGGGTAGGCGATTTCCTAGAGTGATGTAAATCTCCTAGTGAGCTGACCACAAAATGGGTTGTTGTTGCATGTGCATGTGCCTTTCCCATTGGACAATATTGTTGACTATTTAATCGCTTCATTTTAAAGAGAGTGAGATGGACTGAGAGGGAGCAAAAGTGAATTTTTAGTAGTTTTTAAACAATAGCCTATTTCTACTAATGCGCAAAGTTCACAAAAAATTCCACAAGAAATTTATGTATAGAAATTTTTCACATCACAAAAAGGATTTTGCTTGCATGATGCCAAGCTTCTAACTGAAACAAACAAAAATATTCTGCAAAAATAATGCCTACTTGGAATTAAACTTTTGGAAATATCCATAAATACCTGGATGGTGGGCCAAAGTTCTGATTTCCTCAGCATAAAACAGAGAAATCAGCACTGTGTAGACACAGCCTTACTCCCCTTATTGGTACACCAAATCATTGAGCAGGTTCCCAGTCATACCACCAGGCATTTCTGCTGGAGTCTCTACCACCTCACTGATTTTAAAGAGGAAATGTGTGCTACAGCATGGTTATATTGGATTTTTTATAATAAAATTCAGCTAATTTGCCCTCAATTTGGTACTAGTCATCCTGCTATAATCTAAAAGCACCATTTCCTGTTAGCCAATCCATTTAAAGAGGATTCAAATGATTCCATTTAAGTGATTAAAATGTCAGAAAATTTGATACCAAATGCACAATGGTTCTAACTTTTCATTAAAATCCTTTACATAGTGTAGTTAATGTTAAAAATATTTAAAGTAGATTAAGAATAGAACAAAGAAATGAATTACAACTATGACTGTGACAGGATATGGATATTAATGATGTTCTTTTTCCTTCCTTTTCTCATATACTACCAACCCTATGCTTTTTATTCAAGATCTTACTTAACTTATTTTGCAACATTGAATACCAGTTCTTGGTGCCCTATGACATGATACCTATGTAAAGATACTATTAATCTTTAGTTTAATATCTGTCTGAGAGATAAGGTATTAAACCATGGTATTATGACTTCCCGCTGCCTAAGGGATAAAGTCCAAGCTCCTCAGGCTGGCCCCGATTGACTTTTTCAAAGGCATCTATCTTTCTCTCCTCCTTTACCCAAATCCTCTCCTGTAACCAATGTGGTCTCTTCACTGTGCCTCCTGAAAAAATCCATGATTAGTCTTCCATCTGCATATTTTCTTATACGGACCTTTTTTTTAATTTCCACATTTGCAACTTCTACCCATTCCTCAAGTCTCAGTACAAGTTTTTCTTCTACAAAGCTTCCATTTTGTACCCCAAGCCTCAGTGATTTCTCTCTCTCCAAATTACGGCAGTCTTATGACATACTGTCCTATTTAAATAATATGTATATCTCCAACTATTAACTCCTTGAGGACAGGAAAAGTGTTGTGTTTCTTTTGCAGCCTCTAACAGTTCTTAATAATATAGCACAGAGCTGGACTAAATAAATCCCTTATAATATAACTTAATAAATGGGTATAGATAAGAAAATGAACATGTGTATATGTAACTCCATCATGCCAGCTTTGTTTTCTTTATGCTGAACACCTCCATATTTTTGTCCTCTAAAATGTAAATATTCTTTGTAAAGAAAAAAAAAAGCATCAACATACAGACTTGCAGTGAAGTTCAAAGCATTCCAGGTGCCTAATTCTCTGATTCCTATATAGAAAGTCCAATCGATTTCAAAGGACATTGTGTTGATAGATGCTTGGAAAACTTGAGAAACATCCCTTCTTTTAATAATAATAAGGTTATAAGTCTAGAAATTGTTCAGTCATAATGTCTTTATGGTATTTCAAATGATAAAGAAAAATGGAAGTAAAGGTAATTGTTTCAATAAATGTTCAATAAAAGTGTATAAATGCAGCAAGAAATACAAACTCTCAGTGGACATACCATAAAATCTGCCACTAACACAGCCTACATGCAGCATATTATCTATAACCCAATTTTCTCCTAAGAAGAAAATAGAAGAAATGCCAATGAAGGTTTTAAACCCCATAAAGCAAATGTTTAAAGTGTTTACATTCATAGGGAATTTTCTCTCTTCTGTAGAAGCAATCTTAGAATTCTCCCCGAACTGATCAATCCCATCTCACATCCTTACCTTTTATCCTTCCAGTTCAGAGGAAGAAATGTCTCCCCTCATGCTCAAGGCTACACCTCCACCTGTGTCCTCCAATCTTCCTTTCTCTTTGCCCAACTCTGTTTCAGATTAAATAGTGCCTTTGCTATTTGGCTCTCAGCTTGTAATCAGCTTCAAATATATCACTTGTATTTGTATATATTAGTTTCATATATTATGACATTTCAAACATGACTATTTGATCTAACTAAATTAGAAGTTCTTCAAGGGCAGGTACTTTTCACACAACCAAGAGAGTACTGAGTACACAGAAATCAGTGTTCAGCACCTACATAAATGTACAGAGCTCAAGCACTGTGACTTCCTGACATCCTTTACTTTTTAAAAAGGTGGCATAACCATGTAGCCCTTAACTCCACGCTTGAGGAATCCACGATGTAGCAATTACAACCCATGTTGTGCTATGTTCCTTCATGCTTTACTCTGATCCAGCCAAGTAAGACTATGTCCCACAAACCACACCCCACTTCTTCCCCCTTTTGTGCCTTTCTGTGTGTATTTCCCTTCTCCTTTCTACATATCATTCCCTTCTCCTGGAATATCCTGTTCCTTTCTTTTCTCCCCACCCCAAAAACCCTATTTAGAACCACCTCAAGTTCTATATCCTCTGTGAAGCCCTCCCCAAAAAACTGAGCCAACATTTCACTCTTCTCCACCTACCCACTGAACTCATCATCTTCCACTCACTTTGCTAGTTGATTTTATTTACTCCTAGATTCTCTTTTTGATACTCTCTATTGGTTTCATGTGAAGAGTGAAGAACAGAATAGTAGCATCTGATCGAATCACAGTTCTTCAACTGAAAAATGTTTGGTTGGTGTTGGGAAGCAAGTGAACAAAGTCTAAAATCCTTAACACTCGAAGCCCACCAACGTGTCTCTAACCAACCTTGCCAGTTTTTGGCAAGACTCCAACTAAGACTGTCACCTCAGGCTGCCATAACAAAATACCATGAACTGGGAGATTTAAACAACACAAACTTATGTCCTCACTGTTCTAGAGGCTAGAAGTCCAATGTCAAGGGACTGGCATGGTTAGTTTCTGGTGAGAGCTAACTTCCTAGCTTGTAGATGGGTACCTTCTTGCTGTTTCCTCATATGGGAGAGTGAGGGAGGAGAGAAAAGAAAGAGAAGGGACAGAGGGATGGAGACCAAGCTCTCTGGTTTCTTTTATTATAACAGCACCAATACCATCCTTATGACCTCATCTAAGCCTAATTATTTCCCCAAGTCCTCATGTTCAAATACCATCACATTGGGGGTTAGTTTCCTAACACATGAATTTGTAGGGAGTATAGCTCAGTCTATAGTGAACTCCCACTACACTACATACAATCACCCAAGTGAATGGGTAAGTATGTAGACCTAGTCTGTAGGCTCTAGATTCTACCACTCCTTAGCTATGTAAACTGCACAATTAACGAATTTGGAGTCTTAGTTTTCTATGTCTTATATAAAATAGGGATAATAATGATACTCACTTAACAGGATTACTCTGAGGGACAAATGAGATAATTTATATAAAACACATAGCTAGTGCCTAATACGAAGTTAAGTGCTCATAAAATGGGCACGATTCTTATGATGTATTCATCTGGTTTCTTTTCCTAAAATATCTTCTCACCAGGTCTGCTTATCTATCACTTACTGTCAATCCTTCAAGTCTCAACTCCAGAGACTACCACCATATCCTTCACAATTCTCCTCAGATCCTTGAGTCAGGATTATAGTGTCCATCTTCTTCCAATGTACTGTGTTTATGTCTCCATTCTGGCACTTACCATAGGCTGCCTTTGTCTACTCAGATAAGACATTTAAATATAAAAACATTAAACTATAAGCTCATGGGTTGGGAGTATAGGTATTACCTTGCCCATAGCAGGTACTCCATGCAATGAACTTCAATGGGCAAAGAGTAAGTATACTACAGTTTTATTCTGGTGGTGCTATCTCTATAATGGTAGTATTTTAAAAGAATCACTCTTACAATTGTTGCCTCAATTTTATAGGCAATAAAATGAGAATACATCCCCAGCTTATGCATATTGCTTACCAATAAACCTTACATTGTGGGGACTTCATGTAATCTAATTATAAGTCCCAGCTCTGAAACTTACTAGTTGTGTGACCCTGGGCAAGTCTTACTGTGTCTCAGTTTCTTCCACTAAAAACAGGAATAGTAAGACATTTCTTTTAAGAATTAAAAAAGACGTATAAAATGCCCGCGGCCTGCTAGGACTCAGATGAAACTCAGTAAGTGCTAATTCCTTTCCATCATTCCCCAGTGCCAGCCAGGGCCAGGACACACTTTCCCAGCTATGTTTCCATCCTTGTATCCATTGATCCTGGGGTAACCATTCCTCTGCAACACCTTTGTCATCTCCTTGCCTTTCTTTCCTTCCCCATACCTTTATGCTTTTGGCTGAATGGCTTCTCTCCATCCCTCTTACTGCTATATCTTCTCTGCATTTCAATGAGACACTGGTAATCACCTGAAGCTGAGAAAATTCCTGGGCCCATGGCTTTACCACCTGGAGGGATGGCAAAGCAAATGGTTATTCACACACTATTGATACTCCAGTGGGAGAGTGTTTCCGGAACCCACAGTTGAAACATAACATGGATTTTCCCACAGAAATATGTTGATCATCAGCATCTATGGTATTAATCATACAGCATGATCCTTCAAATTATGGGTTACATAGGCTTTTATGAGTTGGCCTGGGAACCTAATTACCATGGTTGTCATTGTTTTCTATGGGAAAAATGCATTCCACATTCCAAGCAGCTGACTCACAAACATAATATTGAAAAACAAGCCAGATATGAGTTCCCAACTTTCTGTACTTCTTTTCTGTGCTACACAAGATCAAGCTTAAAGCTAGGTACTCCAACGTGCTGACTACTTACAGAAACCATATAACTAAAGAATACACACAATGCACTCTCGTGCAGCAAGTATTTGACCTGTATTTTCTACCTGGGATGTTCTGCCTCCTCCACCTCACCTGGCCTTTACCTTCTCTTCCTTCCAAGTTTACCTGAGGCTTCATCTCCTCAAACTTGAATCAGTTTCCCTCATCCCCCATGTGGCTAGGTACTCTTCTCTATCCCCGGAGGCCCTACACCCCTACCACTTCTAGAACACTTATCACAATGCATTGCCACAGACAAGCTACCTATTTGCTTTCACTTGAGGATAGGGAATTTTATTTTTGTCCCTCCAGTGTATAGGACAGTGTTTGACCTTCACTGGGCAATCAAAGAGACTTTCCTAAATGATTAAAATCTAGGAGCTACAGATGCAGTGGAAAACATACAGGTAGTCATCATTATGGACCAGAGGGGTGTGGGACATGAGAAGAGTACATGCCCAGGCTAAAGGGTAAGAACTAGAAATACTAGCACAGTCAGCACATGGTGTACCATGGCTTAGTTTCTGCATCTTTCACAGATTCTAAATGAAAGTAAATGCACAATATTAGCCAATTAAGTAAAAAAAAAAAAGTCAGATAATCATATAATGTCAGAACTACTAGGGATCTACGAGATAATCTTGTCCTCCTCTTATTTTCAAGAGGCAGGCATTAAAATCCAAATAGAAACTAGGACTTGCCATTCACCCAAACTAAAAACCCAAGAGCTCTCCCTTATTTAACAGTTCCCTTTCTGACTTAAGAGCCAGCTGGGGTAAGATAACCATTGCTCTCAAGGGGAACTCCAAACTGTGCCTTAGAACCTTCTGTCTTCTAAGGTCACCTTACCTACACATCAGAGCCAGCTCGAATCACATAACCTAAGGTAAAATAAAATCAGACATGGAAAGAGCCTGTGAAAACCACCCAGCTCAAACTGTCCCATGCAACAATATAAATATTCTCTGCCAATACTCCCAAGAGGTGTCAACCGCCCCCTGCACAAATAATAGCGTTTGTGCTATATTAGACTTCTGAGAATTTCAGATAAAGGCATCCTATATTTATATTGATAATGTTCTATAAATATTCTATATTTATGTTGATAATATTTAACATGCCTTTTTTAAAAGATTTTATTTATTTATTTTTAGAGAGAGGGGAAGGGAGGGACAGAGGGAGAGAACTATCAATGTGTGGTTGCCTCCCGTGCACCGCCCACTGGGGGCCTGGCCCACAACTCTGGTATGTGCCCTGACTGGGAATCAAACCAGCAACCCCTGGGTTCACAGGCTGGCACTCAGTGCACTGAGCAACACCAGCCAGGGCTTAACATGCATTTTAAAAAATAAATAAATGCACTGGAGTAAGCTGTTTGAATAACAAAAATGGTCAGAAATTATACAGGGGCAGTGGTGGAAATTTCCAACAGCAAATACGATTTCTCCCATTGATCATATTTTTTCATCAAAACAGTAAAGATTTCAATAGGGAATTTTCAAAGTCATAATTATCAATAAATACCATATAGAGAACATTCAAAGCAGGCATCAGTTTCCTTTTCTATTCATGTCTTTGTACATGTTTTATGAGTAGTAAGTGATAGAGTAAAAATAGCGCTGGACTAGGATTAGGAGTTTCTAGTCCTGGATCCACCACTGAGCACCTGAGCTATCCTGTGAAAATCATGTCCCTTCTATGAGTGTCAGTTTCTGCATTTGTAAAATGAACAGACAAAAATTGATCAGTGTTCTCTCAGAGGCCTACTTTAATATTTTTACATGTGTTCAGGATACAATTTATTTGTAAAAAAAGAATGCTAGTACCTTAAAAATGTTCACAAAGCATTAAACTGGTACTCTTTGTGATTTTTTTCCTGCTTAACAATCTATGATTCTTAAATGGCTAAGTCAGCACAAGCATCTAGGGATGCAACTGGTTCGAAATGGGGACTGTTCTCAAAAATTACCTATTGAACTAGAGATTGTTACTTTCTGAAAGTGAGACAAAATAATGGATAAAGCAGGCTACCTAGAGAAATTCTTTTCATCCTAAGAGATGGTTTACAAATGTGCTATTGATGAGTTTCCAATGTCAACCCAGTTTTCTTTCATCTAGACTAAACTATGATTAATGTCAGCTAGTCTGTGACAAGCAATGTCATAACAAGTAGGGGTGGGAGAGTGTTTTCATGGATTCTAGGGAGAGCCAAAGTGTGAGAATATGTCAATGTGCTCTGTCTAGGACAATCAGTGCTCTAAACACAAATACCAGTTCTCTAGAGAGGATTATTTCTGGAATGGGGAAGGACTGTCAGGCTGCCATAGCTTGATGGAAATGCCCCCAGAGAACATCAGATTCCCTTTGTTTTGACTCTATGCTCACAAAGTAATATTCTGATATATCATTTCATTGCCAGGGTGAACTCGCCAATCAGGAGTGGGTGACTTGTGCAAAAGACTGACACAGGCTATACTTCTGGATAAAATTCTTACCATAAGTTAAGGAAATGGACCTCTGGAAGATTAATTTTTGTCTGATTTTGGTTAGCATGGGAAAACTGAACAAAATAGTTTCCATTCTGTATAACTAAGAAATCCAGGATCTGGAGTGGCCTCATCAAGAATGGCATTCGCCCATGCCACCCAGCCCGAAATGGGCAGTACCTCACTAGTATCATTTCATCTCTTACCAGAAACTTCAGATTGCCAATTGCCTCCTTCATGGGGCCCAGCACTAATGACATCAAACCTGTTTTCCAATCCAGACTCATTAGCTCCATTATCTTTGCTCTATTTCAGGGCCATCATTTCAGTAAACTAGCCTGCCAGGAGGTTCAAAATTGATGAAGCTTTAATAAGTAAATACTATGAAAAAAGCAACAATTACAGGAGAAACAATGAAAAAAAATGGTACCTAGGTCACTGAAAACCTACATAGAAACACTACTAGAAATAAATAGATCTGTGACTTTACTCTAAATCCTCCAAAATAGCACATAGGACATTGCATGATGTAACTGATCCCTGTCTAACTCTCTGACCTCATTTCTACTCATTCTCTCAAGACAGTGCCTGCCCTTCAGTCATATAATATTGGGGTGATCAAAAAGTTCATTTGGTTTTTTCCATAATAATGGCTCTATTAGTGCTTAGTTGTCTTTAACTCCATTTGAAACAACTTTGTTAGATTGTATTGTGACAGCTGTCATATCAGTGTGCATTTTTAAAAAGCTTATCAAAATTGGTGAATTTTTGTGTAGCCATTTTAATACTGAAAATGGAAGTAAATACCATCCTTTAATAAGCAGTCAGCTGCTTATTGTGCATGGGTATATGCAACATTTTCAGCATATTATGCTTTGTTATATCAAGAAAGGCAAAAACGCAACTGAAACACACACAAAAAAATTGTGCAGTGTGTGAAAAAGGTGCCGTAACTGATCAAAGGTGTCAAAAGTGGTTTGTGAAACTTCTAAGTAGTATTGACACTTTGGCCAAATAATTATTTGCTGTGGGGCTGTCTTATGCATTGGAAGGTGTTTAGCAGCACCCCTGGCCTCTATCCACTAGAAGCCAATAGCAAGAGATAACCAACATACTCAAAATATCCAAATCAATAAAGTTATTGGTAAAAATGAAAAATGTGTCTTTTATATTACAGAAAAAATAAATGAACTTTTTTACCAACCCAATATATTGACAGTTCTTGTTTATGGCCATGCTTTTACATATGTAGTTCCTTCAGCCTAGAGTATCTTCCTCACTCAGAATTTTCTGATACAGTTTGAAGAGGAACAGAATAAACCAGCCCAAAATATGCCTTTGTGGCATAAGGACTACTTTGAGCTGGTTATATTTTAAGGAACAACAGACAAAGGAAAAGCCTGAAAACTGAGTAGAAGTTACCTTTATGTAAGGGGCGCTTACTTTTATAAGGGAAATATCTATTTGCAAGGGTGTCTCCCTCTCTGTACCAGGAAGAGGAGGATGCATAAATCTCTACAAACTGTAATCAGTGGAGAAGGCAATGACTTAAATCTGTATAGCAACCTTACCCTTGTTTACTGTGCTCTTCCTGGTAACCTCTCATAATTGGCTTCCCTCACTGCCCCCACCTAAAATCTTTTTTTTTTTTTTTGTCTACCTGGAGATGGTATTTAAAGTGGTTGCTTAGTCCATTCCAGGGAGTTACTCAGTTTTCCTGGGTCTCTCCCACGTATACAGGAGGTATACATGCTGTTAAACTTCTGTTTTTCTCCTGTTAATCTGCCTTGTATTACAGAGTGGGTTTCAGCCAAGAATCTATAAAGGTAGAGGCAAAATTATTTTTCCTTTTCTACCAGGTCAAGTGTCATCTTATTCCTTAAGCTTCCAATGATAATGAATTACCATAACTTACCATGTATAATGAATACCCTTTTTGCCCAAATTTTTTATGGAAAAATAAGGATGCACATTGTACATGGGTATAATGATTGCATACCATGTGTATAATAATGGGTATAATAATCCCATGTTAATGTGCACCAAAATGTGGGTGCACATTACACATGGCAAAATATGGTAAGTATCCTCCTATGTGTTTCCACAAAACCCTGTATATATGTATATCAAAAGTCTTATGCATATCAAAACCTCAATAACCAGAGAACGAGTTAAAAGCAAGAAGAGAAAATTAACACCAAAATTGTCTAGAAAACATTGCAATGTCCTTCCATGCCTCCAAGAGCTCTTTGTGAATTGGATCCCATATTATCTTTCCTTCTGAGTGTTTGAAATACTGTCAGACTAAGTAATAAATGACAGATGAGCTGGCTGAAAAATATCTGGTTAATAGGACAGCATTTCTTACATAGTCAAAGAAAGGCTATTCGAAACTTCCAACATAAATGTGGCAAACATTTATAGACCTGAGGCGATGTCACATTTTCTTGGGAGAATAGAGAATATTTCTTTCCTTGTTCCTCCTCCAACTTTTCAACAAATGCATCCTTCTCCTCTCAGTGATATTGCACTTCAACTTGTGCTTCACAAAAAAGACAGTGAGAAAGAAAAAAAAGTCTATTATTGCTAATAGCCACAAAACTACTGCTTCAAATGGTCACTTTTTAGCTAACTTGTATATCTGGCCTATGACAAAATTAAAAATTTTGTATCTCCTTTTCTGAACATTGTTCTTCTTCCATCCAACTCACTTTTTGCTCTTCTCCACCTTCTGTCCCTCCACTACCCCTCTTCCTCTTAGATACTTCTGGAATTGTTATTTTCCAATGTCCTTATATGGTCTGTAATTCGCCTTTAGTTAGAATTATTGAATGGACTTTTGGTGCTATTTTTAATTTGTGAAGTATATTGATTTTAGTTTTAAATGCTTAATTCCATAAAATTATAGATAAATTCTGGTTTTTAGCTTTATAGTCAAAGATATATGTTTGGCTACAATGTAGATTATCCATTATTTGCTTACTATTTTATTTTTATTACCTTAAAGCACAACTTTGCATTAAGACTAAACTAAAATGATTGGTGGATGAGTACTCTGGGTCCTCTTATAGCCTCAGTGGGAATTTTCTATACAAAGTAGTAAGGGCTTCTCATGTTTGGAAGGCTTTCTGAATTACAGAGAAATGCAGTGTAGACTCTTTAATTATGTACTAGAGAGGGATCGGGAGACCAGGGCTCAGGTTACGTCATTTAACTTAGTGGAAAGTCAAATCAAGTCAACTCCTCAGAAATGTGCCTGTCTGGCCATGTCTATGTGTGCCAGGTACATCTCTGTAAGTAGAATACTTAATTTACTTGGTTATCACAGATTTGTCTCCTTAATGACAAAAACTTCCTTTAGCTTTTATTTATCTAAGTAATCTTGTGCCTCTAATTTTTGATTTCCCAAGTGAGTGAAAACAAGCATTCCAATACTTTTGGTAGAAATATTTAGCATTGTTAACTAATAAATTGGTTTTTAAACATTCCTCTATGCTTTGGTGGTAAAAATATCATTTCCCAGAGCTAAATCAACCTGGGACAAACAACACCAACTCAACTCAGAGAACTAAAACCAGATAGCAATAGGGATCTCAATCTTCGATAGTCCTATAATTTATGTTATAATGTACAAACTCCTTAGCATAGCAGTCCACATACTTCATAATCTAGCTTTAATTTCTGTGCTTCCCTCCATTCCACTATACTTTAGCTACTCTAACTTCTATGCATTGGCTCATGCCCCAACCCATCCCACCCTCTATTCCCATTGTGTCTAGTCAATCTAAGATCCAAGGCAAATACTGACTATTCCATTAAGTCTCCTAACTTCTAAGGTGGAACTGTTACTTTCTTAATGTGGTCATAGTAGTTGATTTATATATCTAATACAACACAGAGTGCATTGTATTGTAGTTATGTGTCTATCTTCCTCATTTGATTATGAGTGCCTTGAGGACAAAGGACCATGTCTCTTTTATGTTGATGCCCAACCTCCAGAATCAGAGTTAACTGCTCTTTGTACTCCCAAGGTCCTCAGGGCACACCCCTATTTTCACACATAGTGGACAATATCAAAACCATTTATTTACAAGTCTGTCTCTTAGACTGTAAACTCTTCTAGATTAAGGTCTGTTTTTTTCATCCTTGAATCTCCAGCAATTATCACATGAACAGAAACATAGCAGCTGCTCAGTAAATATTCAACAAAATGGAGTAGACCAGAGACCTTAATATCATTTGCACAATTTTCTGCCCATCCAAGCTACCACCAAATGGGATAAATTCAACATTCACAATTTAAAAGTAATCATAGTATGAACATATTAATCAAATTTTAAAAGGATGGTGCAATCGAAAACATAAATATAACCCTATTACTATCCATTGAATTAAAAGGAAAATCAAAGTAATTCAACAGAAAACTGTTGTGAACCAGCAGGGACTTTTGAAGTCCTGGTGATAAAATAAACAAAAAGATGGATTCCTTGTATTCATGGAGTTTATATTATAGTGGGAAGAAAAGACAATAACAAATTAAAAAAATTTACAGTATAGCATCTGAATGGAGGTAGTAAGTGCTATGAAAAATAATAAAGCAGGATAAGTTCAATAATACAAGAACAAAATACATTTGCTTTAATTATGTGATAGTTTCAAGCCTGTTTCTTTAGGCTTCATTGAGAAGCCTTTGGATTCTGCAGGTTATTTAGTACCTATGGATATGTAAATTGATGTCTTTAATATTATTAATGGTTGATATAATCCATATAACAATTGATGCTAAACAGGTCCTGGGGGGTGGGGGGAAGGAAGAACAATGAGAAAGAAAACAATGAAAGGAAGCAAAGTGAATAAAGAAATGGACTAAATTTGTATTTTTTTCATATATGAGTTTGCCCTTGAAATTCCCACCATGGAACTACTATATAGGCAAATCACCTTATAATAAAATCCACTGGGCCTAAATCCACATGGACCTAGTTTATATGGACTTGTATAGAAGAGATAAATATTACAGCAAGATTCCAGTTGTATCATTCTTCTCTACTTCCATTTCTTATCACTACAGGTATCTTTCATATCCTCCCTTGTCATGAACCAATTTCCCTCTGGCAGTAGCAATGATGTTTCCTTGAAATTCTTTTTTTTAAATCCTCATCAGAGGATATTTTTTACTGATTTTAGAAGGAGAAGAAGGGAGAGAGAGAGAGAGAGAGAGAGAGAGCAAGACAGAGAGCAAGAGAGAGAGACATCAATGTGAGAGAGAAAGATCAATCGGCTGCCCTGACCTGGGATCCAATCCACAACCTTTTGGTGGATGGGATGACACTCCAACCAACTGAACCACCCAGCCAGGGCTGAAAGTCTAACTTTGAAATAACCAGTGCAGATCTTCATTACAGCAGATGTCAAAGTGCTAAAACATTGCTATTCTGTGGCATTTCCAGAAAATGAAATAGTGTAATCTTTTAATAAAGGAATTCAGCAGTTGTTATAACAGGTTTAGTTCTAGTCCTCAAATCTTTACAAAGACATCAGTAGACTAAACCATTCAGCAAAAAAAAGGTATGCATGTATCTTGGGTAGACCATACTCAAATTGCCATACTGATTGTTTCTGCATAAATATTCTGATATGAGAACAAGACTTTTATACCTTAAGAAAAAAATAAGATGATCTGGTTACCTGAGGATATTTTTCTTTTTAAAATCACTGTGTATTTTCAAATAACAGAGAAATAATTTTTATATTACTTAAGAATAATTGTGCCATATCTTTACTTACATTCTTGTAAACTTTTATTTATCCAAAATGAAAAACAGGGTCCTATTTCCACATTAGTTCTCTTTAAAATGAAAAAAATGGGATGATCTGTATAACCCTTTTTAAAATTCATATCCTCATTCATACTTCAGTAACTTGGGGCTAAGCCCTCAGGAATGGAATCAGCATGAAATTGTTAATAAGTATTTTTTTAAGAGAAAGGGGAAGAGAGGGAGAAAGAAAGAAAAAGAGAGAAAAGGAGAGAAACAGCTATATGAGAGAGAAACATTGATAGGTTGCCTCCTGTTCGTGACCCGACCAGGGACTGAACCCGCAACCTAGGCATGTGCCCTGACCAGGAATCGAACCCATGACCTTTCAGTTCACAGAATGATGCTTCTGGCCAGGGCAAGTATTTTGTAATTATTCATTTCTTGTACCTTCCTTGTATTCGTTTAGATAAAAATTTAATACAAGTACTGTACATTCACTTCAGAAAAATTCAATGCCACTAATCACCAGAATGAAAAAAATTAAAAATAATTGTACCACTCAATAATAAATACAATTAACATTTTGGTATATAGCCATTCAACACTTACATATAGGATGGTATAGATAAATATATAACTACTTTCATATTAGATATTTAAGCTGTTTAGATTTTTTGTTATTATACTTAACCTTGCTATGAACATCCTTGCAGCTAACTTATAATAATTATTTATTTTCAAAGAAGAAATGCTAGAAGTGAAGGGTCAAAAGGCATGAAAATATTTAAGACTTTTAAATATTGTCAAATACATTGCAGGAACATTGCTTGATTTATACTCAGCTGCCCTTAAAAATAATAATGACTATGACAATAATATTATAGCCACAAAGTTTCTCTAATGTCTCACCAATAATCACTATTATTTTAATACTGCTTAAGGTCTATTAATTTGACAGATTGAAACATATAGTGGTATCTGTTAAATAGGAGAGTCTTTGTAAAATATTGAATCAGCAAACATTTTTTGAGTATCTACTGCGTCAGGTACTATATTAAGTTCTGAGGTTCACGAAACCAAAGAAGACACCAACATTGGCTCTGAAGAATGTAAACTCTAGTGGAGAATTCAGACATGTACATAAATGATAGACATGAGGCATGTCACCATGAAAGCTGTAACAGAAGTAAAAATAAACATTATAGGAGAGCTGCCATGAATAAGTGGTTTTCCTGAGCCCACTTCAGCATACAAAGGCATTTCCATTTTCCATGGCCTGACATTCCATATACAGAAGCCAGGTTTAAATAGGGGAGAACTGAAAAGTACAGACTTTGGAAGAAAACAAAGAAACTACCAAATTATATATGCCAGCGTAGAAGGATTAACAAGGACTGGATATAGCAGAAAATACATCTGCATTTTTTACGGAGAAAAATGCTTTCAAGCTGTGTGCTCTGGTACAGAGCAGAGGGTAAGTGACACAGTTTCTAGGAAAAACTCTTCATTGTTGGGCAACTATGATCTAATCACCATTTACCATTTCAACACATAGTGGAATGAAAGTATTTAGGGCCAAATAACAACACATTTCTAAAGCTTACTATATTCTTTATTCTTCCCTATACTAGTGATAGGTAAAAGCAGTATCACTTAGCAAATACTAATATATGCCAGGGGTTTTTGCATATTACCTCATTTAATCTTCTACATTTCCCATAACTTCATTCGTATATATACAAAGTGAGAACATTAAATTTAGAGAGGTTATGACACCTTATTGCATAAGTTCAAACTGGAAGGTTTTACTATTTGCTAGGGGTAGAACCTAGCAAATAGTACATTTGCTAGGTACATTTTCAAAATGAGGTACATTTTCACTATATT
Organism: Mormoops blainvillei; assembly: GCA_004026545.1. Classification (NCBI taxonomy): domain Eukaryota; kingdom Metazoa; phylum Chordata; class Mammalia; order Chiroptera; family Mormoopidae; genus Mormoops; species Mormoops blainvillei. The sequence continues at coordinate 15,992 of PVJD01016751.1, forward strand.
TCCAAAACAATTTCCAGTATTATGAAGCAGCCTAGAGACTGTCTCCAACTTAGTACAGGTCTTTCAATTGCCTTAATTACTCATTGTAAATAAAATGAGAAGAAATTGTATGTATTTTTCCTTATCAGAGTTGGAATTTTTATAATACTTTAATGCAAAATAAAATTATATTTTAATGTAAAATATACAAATGCATATTTTCAATCCACTAATCATTACAGAAACACATTTTGTACAGCTATCTTAGGCTGTCTACATACACAGTGAAATGGAGAATTGAAGCAATTACTAATATCACTTCAGCCCTGGCCGGGTAGCTCAGTTGGTTGGAGCAACCTTCCAATATGCCAAGGTTGTGGGTTTGATTCCTGGTCAGGGCACAAACAAGAAACAACCAATAAATGCATAAATAAGTGAAACAACAAAATCAATCTCTCCGTTCTCTCCTTTCCTCTCTGTAAAATCAATGAATAAATTTTTTTTAAATATCACTCTAATCAAAACCATTTTTCCCCTTAATTTTTGCGTTGTTCGTATAAACTACTTTAAGGCCCGAGTAACCCAGATATTTTCTCAGTTTTCGAAGCATATGGAGATACAGATATCAATAGATTATTAATTACACACCTAAAAAGCCACCACATTAACGGAAAATGAATGGTTCTTACTTTTTATATCTGCATCAAGAATAGTACATATGTTCTATAACTTTGCTACAAACACTTTAAAATAAAACTAGATCATATTTACAGCCATTTTTTGGTGTTTGCTTCTAATAAGTTCTTTTTGTTCTGTTTCCTTCTAAAAACTTTGTCAGTGATTCATTTTATTTACGATAAAATCCTCTTACATAAGATTTTCCCCCTCCTGCTTAATTGCACTGTGAGTGAAAAGTCACTAGACCCAGATTTTCCATCTGTAATTTGAGAGGCAACAAAATCCTTCAGGACTCTCACATTTTCCTTTACTGAAACAGGAGTATTTAGGGACATTTTCAGTGTATGTGGGTGCCGCTCTGCCTTTTGCACTTCTAGCATTTGGAAAGCTTTTCATACCTCATGCTGCCTCAAGAGCTTTTTATTAGCATTTTAAAGACTCAAATGGAAGTAACCACCCCCTTGGTTATTATATTCTGAAAATCAGAATAACCTGTGTAAATAACAGAGTTGTTTGCAAAGTGAAAGAATTGGCCTGACAAATTGGACAAATATCATTGGTTACCCCATTGGCTGGACAGAGGATCTTGGTTGTCTGTACTACTGAGTAAATTCTGTACAACATAAAGTACAGCCATGCATTGCGCAACAGTGTTTCAGTCACTAATGGAACATATAAACAACAGTAGTCCCATAAGATTACAATAGAGCTGAATTTCCTGTAAAAATGGAAGAATATGTAGTTTAGGGGCCATTTTCTTTTCCCTGATGGGAGCAATATCTGTGGGGGTTTGAAATAGATTCCCTCTCACTCATAGCACCTCAGTTGTGAGTACACAGATCACATCCCCATCAGTCAGCTGTTGACCTGTTTCAGCCCAGAGGAGCCTGTCCTCTCATCACTACATATTCAGAGGGTGCCACAGCCATCCCAGATCTAGCATGATGGTCTTCAGTATACATTGTCGCAAATACTTTGTTGAGGACCTAAGATTCTGTATAAGGACACAGGTTCATGGGTGCTACCTTAACAAGTATTAAATGCCCCTGTACTTAGTTTACTTAAGTGCTTTCTGTATTAGTGTGGAGCCAGCCTGTCTCTCTACTTTGAAAATATGGTCAGGTTGTAATGATATAAAGCATAGAGAAGCTTTATTACTTCTACCAATTCAGTGTCAAAGAGAGCCATTTGTTCCAGATAGGGTCAATGGAACCAAAAACAAATTTCCCAAGTCAAACTATTGAGTCCTCTGTTCTACACCCCCCACCCATGTTAAACACCCTCTTTTCTTTCATGACTACCATAAAGTCCCCATTAATCTGACTAGCACTCCAACACACAATAGCCCAAACCACATTGCCATGACAATCTCTATGTTCCTTTATCTCTCCATCTTGTTTTTTCTTCCTGCTGATCCTCAGGCCACCTTTCACTCCCTCCCCAGTCAGTCTCTACTCCAGTTAAATCCAATTAATTCAGCTCACACGGAGCTTCATGTTCACGCTCATCTGACCCACAGTGTTCATGGAGCAGCACTGATATCTTTGTTGCTCTCTTTCTGCCCCTGTTGGAAGGAAGCAGGGCTGGGGCTTGTGGGACAGTATTTATAAAGTCTACAGTAGTGCCCTTGGCCTTCACATTCACTCACTGACTCACCCAGAGCAACTTCCAGTCCAGCAAACTCCATTCGTGCTAAGTATTGCACCCCATAGAGTATACCATTTTTATCTTTCATACGGTATTATTACTGTACCTTTTCTAGGTTTAGATGTGTTTAGATACACAAATACTTACCATTGTGTTTAGTTGCCAACACTATCCAGTACAGTAACAGGTTGTACACGCTATTTGTAGCATAGGAGCAATAGGTTACACCATATAGTCTAGGTGTGTAGCAGGCTATAACAGCTAAGTTTGCATAAGTGCACTCTGCAGAGTTCACATAATGATGAAATTGCCTAATGACATATTTCTCAGAATGTACTCCATGTTAAGAATGACTATAATATATAGTATTGCTACCTTACAATTTGTTTTTTTTTCCTTGAAAATGGGGTTGGATGAGAAGGAAAGGTAATTGAGAAATTTTGGTTACAGGCAGATAGGTAATTTATGCATTGCATGCTTATAAGAGACCAGCCTATCCCCCAGAGACATCCAATGTATTCTTTAATTCATTTATTTGTTGATACATGGGAAAAAGCCCCCACATATCTACAATTTATACTAGATAGCATACTTCATCACTATTCCTACTGACAACACAGATGAAATTATTTAATCCTTTTGACAAAATAAACATAACATTCAATGAATGCGGAAAGAGAAATGATCACAAAATGATAAAGACCAATAGGGACTTACAGATACCTGGAGGCAGAAAAGAAAGAACTTGTGGCTTTAAAAGCAAAACAGATGAAACAGATTATATAAGCAACAGAGGCAGTGATGGTCAGAAGCAGAGACAGAACATAGTCAGAGTAAAAAAAAAAATGGGGTAGAAACATCTCCCACCTCAATGCCAACCCATTCCCGTACAGCCTTGTAGGAAGTTTAGGAATCTAGCAAATGAAAAATAAACCTTACTCTAAAGCACAAAGCCAAATAACAACCAAATAATGACACTGTAACATAAGCAAGGGGTTGTGTGGTAAATAAAGGAAAACAAAATTGTACAGAGGAAGAAGCACTAAAGAAGAAACCAGGGGATCTCTTGTGGTTTCTTGTACAACATGGATGGACCTTGAAGGCATTATGATAAGTGGAAAAAGTCAGACAGAGAAAGACAAATACGATATAATTTCACTTATATACAGACTCTAAATAACCTGAACTCATAGATACAGAGAATATATTGTTGGTTGCAGGGTGAGGGGTGTGGGGAGCGAGGGAGATGGGTGCAGGTATTCAAGGTACAACCTTCCGGTTATCAAATAAATAAATCATGGGGATGTAACTTGGTGCATATAGTTAGTTAATACTTTATTGCATATTTGAAAATTGCTAAGAGACTATATCTTAAAAGTTATCATCACAAAGGGAAAAAAACTCTTTTTGTAATTTATTAAAAAATTATATTTATTGTTGTTCAATTACAGTTGTCCCCATCTGTCCCTGCCCTGTCCACACGCCCTCTCCCACATTTAATCATCCTTCCCACCAATGTCTTTCTCTATGGGTCCTTTCTACTTTTTCCTTGACTTGACCCCTCCCCTTCTTTCTCCGTTTTCCCCCTCCCCCCTTCCCTCTGGTCAC
>PVJD01016752.1:0-19911 GCA_004026545.1 Mormoops blainvillei
GTGGGGGAGGGAGAATATCCCATATTTTTCTTGGACACCCCACATTTTGGACACCGTCACAAATTCTCCTTTGAGGGGGGCCCTGGCTGGACCGTTGTTACTGGGGGAGGTTTTCCCAGGAGGGAGGGGTAGCTGGTTCCTTCCTCTCGAGGTCTTTTTTTTAAGACTTTATTTATTTACTGTTAGAGAGAGGGGGAGGGTGGGAGAAAAAGAGGGAGAGAAACACCGACCAAGTGCCCCTCTCAGGAGCCCCAGCCGGAGGCTGAACTCGAAACCCAGGAACTGAACTGGCGAACCCTGGCTTTGCGGCACGACCGCCGCCCAACCCACTGAGCCCCTGTGGCCGGGGCCCTCGTGAGGGGTCTGACGGCTGGGACTCTCAGGGAGTCTTCGGGCGGGGTCTCAATGGAATGTTCACCAGCTCTATGCTGATGCGCCAGCACGAGGTTTCTTCCCTGGCTTCACCTGTCCTGCGGCGTGGCTGGCAGTGGCACTGACTGGGATTCTGCTGCCTCTCGCCCGAGCAGGGCGAGTTAAGCTCTGGCTGGGCCGGAGCCGTGCACACCTTTCACCCCGAAGTGTCTCTGCCTGGGGAGGCGGGGCCTTGTGGTTCACCAGAAGGCTGGGGACTGCTGGGCCGGCTCCTGGTCCCAGCGTCCCATGTGCTGGCTCCTGAGCCGTCCCAGGGACAGGGTGCCAGGCGGGAACCAGCTGGTGACGGACGGGGTTTTAGAAAGAGACCTCCTTCCCCGTCCTCACTGCGTTTGGACCCACTGAGAGCCGAGGCAGGACACGGAGATGGAGACGGCTTTCTCACTGCCCAGGGTGGATTCACTGTGGGGCAGGGTCCCACCACGGACGGGCTTAGTCGTGACAGAACCTTCCCTTCAGGGGCAGGGCCTGTGGGCAGCCACGGCACCCTGTGAGCTGTCCCCCTCCACGTCCCTCGGGGACAGGCAGAGGGCAGCGGGGCCAGGAGCTGAGCACGCCAGCCCAGGGCAGGGAGGGGCCCACCCGCCTCCTCCGGCTGCTTCCGGAAGGGTGGCCTGCCTGCTTCAGGCACCCAGACCGGGGTGCCAAGAGGCTGCCTCCTCATGGCAGTGGCGCTGCCCTCGAACCTGGGTGCCAAGCCCCGGCACCCCCCAGCAAAGACGGGGAGGCCGCCCTGAATGCGGACGCGGGGCTCAGCCTGGCCACCTTCACAGGCCGCAGCGGCTCCTCCTTGCCAGCCGGCACCCCCATTCCTCGCATCAGCTTTGTCCCGTGGACCCCGCCCGAATTTACCACCCCCTCCCCACGGTGGGGGGCGGCGACAGAAGGTGGGAGAGGCCGGAGTTCGAGCCATCGACCGCTTCCCTGTGGCAACTGCGTGCGGGGCTGGGGAGCGGGCCCCCCGACTCCCCCGCCTTTGTCTGCCCACCGCGGGCTTCGTGGCCACCCTCGGTCAGCCAGGAGGGGGACACCCAGCAGCAGGCACTTTGGGTTCACCCCCAGGATAGGGAAGCTGCCCTCTAGGCCCCTTGCACCAAAGCTGACACTCCCCCCCCACCACGTGGGTCCCCGCCGGCCTGCCCCGCTGTCCCCGCCATGGAAGAGGCTCTGTGAGGGCCGCATGGAGGCTCTGTAATGGCGGCCCGGACAGGAGCACAGACCCCCCATGGTCACGTCCCTGGAGAAAAAATGTTCATGGATAAAGTCCCCTCATAAATGACAGTTCAAAGAACTTAAAGTGAAAATGCACTGTCTCGCCCCAAAATTCAAACCTTCAAGTGAGTTCCAGAGTCATCTGGACGCGAGGGTGATGCCAGGCGCGCGCCCTGCCTCCCCAGACCTGGCCTGCGGCCTGCCGGGCTCCCGGGGGCTGGGGGGCCGGGGTGAGCCTGAGAGCACAGAGCCCTCAAAGGCGGAGGGGGGACCCATCGGGGACGCCCGGGCTGGGGTAGGGGCTCCCAGGGGCCACACTGGGGGAACGTGATGGTGAGTGCCCGATGAAAAGTATCCATGAGCCTAGAGATACTAAAGCGAAGGGTGGACTTCTTTACAGCCTGGCACCAGTGAAGGAACACGGGAACGATCCCTCCAGACCGGCAGGCCCCGCGGCCGCGCCTTCGCTGGGAAGTGGGGAAGTGACAAATGACGGCACCATCTGTTCTCAGGTTGGAAAGCAAGAGGACAAACAGCAGCATGTCTGCTGTTACCGCGGGGAATTCCTGACACCCGCAAAGTGGGGAAGGAGGGAGGTGTGCACACCTTGCTCCCCCGCTGCTCCCTTGGTTCACACAGCCCCTCGCTCCGTCGCTCATTCACGGGTCCACCCAGCAACCCCTCCTGAGCCCTCCCTAGTGGCAGCCTCTGCTGGCGGGGCACCTCGGTGGGAGAGCGTGCTCCGCTGCACGCCCAGTGGGGGGCAGGTGTGGACAGGACACGGTGCAGGCCACCCGGCGGTGACCGGATGTGGGGTGGGACTGGTTTTTGGTCTCAGCAATGGCTGTCTTCTTGACTCGTCTGCCCTCGGGCCAGGCCTTTGTGGGGTTGAAGCGCTCTGGTTCCCGAGGCCCAGACCGGGGCACCAGACGGGGGCTCGGTCCCCTGTGACCCGTCCTCCATCTCTGACTAATTCTTGATTTACCTGTGGAAGGGCTGATGGAGGTGGCGGCAAAGTGTGTATTTGGGCGCCTTGGGCCACTTCCTGGGCCTGCGTGTCCCTCCTGCGAGGCCGGAGCAGCCACCTTCGGAACAACCCTGGGTGGGGCTTCAGGGCCCTGAACCGTGTCCCGTGGCCGAGCCTGCCTGACCCCGACGTACTGCAGGACACTGGGCTGCCCAGCCCACCACCCACAGCCCTTGAGCTCCCAGAACACTCTCCGGGGGCAGGTGGGGGCTGTGGGGCTTCCTGGCTGACAGACGGGGTGGGACACCCCCCCTCCCCCGCCCCCACAGTCATCGGGAGACACCTCCACACCTTTTCCTGCTCAGAGAGAAGCAGGGGCCCCGGCTGGCTGTTGTCTGAAAGCAGGCGCGTGGGACATTGCCCCTGCTCTAGGCACCAAGAGGCCGCCCCGGGTGCACAGCGACCAGAAACTGCCCCTTCCCTGGTCCTGAGGCCCAGGGGTAGGGAGGGAGCCCCACGCTGTCGTCAGGACAGCTGGTTCTCCCTACCTGGTACCTTGGTGCACCTGGGGCTGCTTGTGCGGGCGGAGGTCATGCTGGCCCCCGTCATGGGGCTGCCCCGAGCCTGGGGAGCCTGATGGGACCCTGCTGCGGGGGCTGGGAGGGTGCGGGATGGCGTACCCGCTGTGGGGCCGGCGCCCTCGGGACGCTCTGCTTTGGGCTGCACACACAGCCTGTTGGGGCCTTCGGGGCTCCTAAGGGACGTACCCCCTGTCTGCTTGTTGTGAGGGTCATGGATGCTGGGAGGGGGCAGATGGCTGAGAGGAGCTGGGCTGGGGGCTTGGCTCTGATGAGGGACCCCCTGCCGTCACCCCTGGTTCTGCTCACCTTCTGGCTGGGGGAGCCCCACTCAGCTGTGCCCCTGGAGGGGAGCAGGCCCGGGCCCCGCTCGGGGCTGTCAGATCTGAAAGCGGGGCTGCAAGCGCTTGGCAGCCCCTGCCCTAACTCGGGGGCAGAGGGACAGAGCCGGAGACAGGGGTTAGCAGCCTGGAGCTCAGCGGTGGCCACGGGGAGGTCGGGTGGGAGAGGGAGCTGCCTGCTACGCCTCTGTGGTCCGCTCTCTGCCCCGGTGGCTACCTGGAGGCCCTCCCAGGACCCTCTGTGCTCAGAACGTGGTCTCGGAGCCCCGGCCTGGGCCAGGTCCTCTCAGGGCACCTGTACCTTTGTTGGCCAGGCCCCGCAGCCCTTTGCAAATGCTGTCCCCTCTGCCTGCAACGCTTCCCCCCACTTCCTGCGTGATGGACACCTCCACCAGGCCGCCCTCCCTGACCACTGCAGCTAAAGTTGCCTTATCTCTTGACAAGACAGGGCTGTCTAAATCCGATTCCCAATCAGAAAGATCCAGAATCCGGGAATCCTGTGAGAGCATCAGATTCACAGAAACTCAAGAGCTGGGGGGCAATGTGTAGACCTCGCCGTCCCCTGGCTCCAGCCGGCCTCCAGGTGGTCCGTGGCCTCGACGCATGCCCTTTGGGGGCGCAGCGCCTCATGGGGCTGTGGGTCCTGAGAGCAAGCACCCCACACGAACCCACCTTCCTACAGCTCTCCCACCCCCGGTTCTCGCCAGTCCCACGCAACAGTCTGCCCTTGCCTGATGGCCATCATTATCCCGCCCCCTTTCGTGTCCCCTGGGTCCCCAGCTCCCCTGAGACAGGACCCTCTGCAGGCCAGACAGCCTCGAGGGACCCACATCCGTCTATTTGTGGCAGAAAAGGTTAGCCGGCTCTTGGGAAATGTCAGGGGAGAAGTCATTGCTGGCCGTAGGCGAGGCCCAGTGACGTGCTGTCACTTTATGAGTCTCTTTCCTTAATCAGCCCAGGGGAAAAGTAAGCAGTGAAGGGTTTCCCATGGCAACCACCAGAGGGCAGAGCGTTCTCCCCGTCTGGGCCTGTCCCAAGAGGCGGCTGGGCGCCCCACTCCACCCCCCACCCCCCAGCTCTCTGTGGTGAGAGCTGTGTCCTGGGGTGTCATGTCCAGGCACCAGGGCTTGGGCTGGGGGACTGGAGCAGGCAGAGCGAATCAACTCCATCCCACTCACAGACCCGGTGGGGAGGCTGAGCCCAGGGGGGGCAGACGCTCACTCTGAGTCAGAAGGCAAGTGTGTGGCAGAGCCGCCACCAGGAACTCCGAGGGCGCTCTCAGAGAGGTGCCACCTGCTGGCTCAAGGCGCAGCTATCGGGGGCCTCACCGCCCACCCGCCTGACCATGCACCCATCCATCCGTCCACCCACCCGTCTACTCACACCCACCCACCTGCTCGCCCATCCACCATCCATCCATCTGTCCATTCGTCCATCCATCCATCCATCATCCACCCACCCACCCGTCCATCTGGCGATGAGCCCCATATTCCCCCGTTCATTTATCCACTCACCCGCAAAACTAACTCCACGCTTGTCCTCCCATGCTTCCCAGTGCCACGCATCCACCCATCTCTCCTCCAATCCGTCACCTCACCCACCTACTTCTTCCTAGAGCCCCTACCCCTTACCACAGCACACAGCCACCCCCTCGCTCACCTGTCTGTGCATCTACACGCCTACCTGCCTCTCCTTCCATATTCGCTTTACCTGTTTCCACCCACTCTCACCCACACATCATCCTCCCACACACTCACCCACGGGCCCTACTACTGCCCGCGTACCCACACACTCATAAGACGTCTCTCTGCCCACTGATCCGCCCGCTCACACACCCGGCCACCCGTTGGTCGGCGCACCACCAGTGAGAGGAGTGTGTTGAGCTGGCTGGTCCAGGGTGCATCCTCGCCAGCACTTGATACTATCCTGCTGGAAACTTTGCCAGCCTGGCGGGTGTGACGCGCCCTCGTGGTGGTTTCCATTGGCCTTTCCCCTGCGGGGCCGGCCCCTGGGCTTCCTCTTGCGCAGAGAGCCTGGCCGCCTGCTTGCTGTCGGGGTGGGCGGTTCCGCGGGTTGGACGCCTGCCTGCAGCGGCCCTTCCCTCTCCTCGTTTCTCAGGGCTGCGCTCCTGAGTTCTGGGAAACAAGACACAGATTTCGGAACTGTGCGAACATCGTTCACACAGTGATTTAAGGCCGGGGGTGGGGTCTGTAGATTGCGTAGCACTAAGGGTGCTTTGGTTACAAGCAGCAGAGCGGCACCTTGAGTGACTCTGTTGGCTTCTACTGCGGACCAACCCGCTCGCAGGGGCAGCTTCAGGGGAGGCGAAAGAGTGCTCCAGTGGTTCCAGATGTCCCTGAGGGCCCAGTCCTTGGCCTCTGCGTGCTGCGTCTGCGGGGTTAGCCTGTCCCGGGTCTGGTTCCCCTTCCGCTCTCAAGGTCTCTGCCAGCGCCTCCCTGGGTCCTGGGGTCCTATGCGCACACGCTCTGCAGTGAGCAGGTCGACTTAGACCTCACGGGTGTCCCCGAAACTGTCTGCGTGGTCAGAGGACACAGTGCGCGCTGTGGGACGCAGTCAACCTCTCGGACACCACATGGGCACCCACACGGACGCCAGAGCAGATGGACGGGGGCACGGGTGCTGGGCTGGATCGATAAACGCCCGCCGAGGCGGCCGTGGCCCGGGGTGCTCGGTGACTGTCACGCTGGCGCGGGGCAGCCGCCCCTCCTGACCCTGGGTGCGTGCCCGCGCACCAGATGGCGGTGCCCCAGGCAGCCTGATCGGTGGATCGCTGCAGGGATTTGCTTAATTAGAAAATTTTCATCAGGGAAGAATAATAAGGTGGAAGAGCACAACGACCGCCCGACTCCCCACTGGGGTCCGACAGTCACGACCGTGTGGCCCTCTGTGTTCCTTCTCTCCGTCCCTCCTTGAAGGTTTGCCCAAATGTTTCAGCGTAAGTTGCAGACACTGTGACACCTTATCCTTAATCTTCCAACTTCCATCTGTTAAAAATGGGGACCTTTCCTAGAGGACCACAGTGGCATGACCACACCTAAGACAGTGATTGATCGCTTCTCAAGTATCGGCTAACATCCTGCCCAGGGAAAGTGTCCAGAAGGTGCCCTGGCCTCCTTTGTAGCTGTCGGTGTGAACCAGGATCTGAGTCTCACACACCATATCACTCGTTTGTCTCTTGGGAGTCTTTTAAGTCCTCTCTAGAGTAAGAAGAGCCCTTCTAGGTGAAAAGTTTCAGACGAAGAAGTGGTTCCGCCACTTGCTTCGTGGTGCCGACTTCGGAAGGGCCGGGCCCGAGCCTTGGGTAGTACCACACCCCGCACTGACCAGTTCCTCCTGGGGTTTCCTCCTCGTGCCGACATCCCGGCCTCTCCCATCAGCTGGAAGTCATTTGTGAGCCCCGTGCGAGGGAGGGGTCCCCTCCGTTTCCGTGAGTGACGCCGCGTCCCGGGTGCCACTACGTCTCGCCCCGCTGCGCCTCGGCAGGCTAACGCCCCGAGGCTGCGTTACCGTTGCCCGTTGTCTCTGAGCCCCCCTTTCCGCTGCCTTTGATTTGATAGAGGATTTTTTATTATTCCATTATATCACTTCCACTGACCTCATTTTCCCTCTTTAAAACTCTTTTTGGAGGTTTTCCTAGGTACAAGTTCAGGGTGCTGGCACGGCTGGTTGAGGGTCCAGTCCCGTTACCAGGGCCCCACCTTCGTGATGTCATCACCCCCAGAGGCCCGCCTCTGAGCACCATTGTCTTCGAGGGTGAAGGCCACCGTGAATTTGGGGGGCACGCAAACGTTCAAATCATGGCACACAGTTTCCGAAGAGAAGGGATGAATAGTTCTTATTTCTTCTCCTACATGGAATGCTCTTATACCCTTGTGGCTGCTTTCAAGATTTCATTTTTATCTCTGGTTTTCGGCATTTGATTATAAAGTGCGTTGTTGGTGTGTGTGTGTGTGTGTGTGTGTCCCCTTGTACATGTCTGCGTGCTCTGCTCTGGGTTTGTTGAACGTCTTAGATCTGTGGGTTGATATTTTTCATCATCTTTGGAAAAATTTTGGCCATTATTTCTTCAAACTTCTGTGTTTTTCCTGCTACCGTCTTTCTCTCCTCTCTTTCAGGGGCTCCAATAATGGAGCCAATACAGAACATCACTGGTGTTCGCACCGTGGTATTATCTCTCTGGATCTCTGTTTCCCGATCTCTTGTCCCCTCCTCTTTCAGATCAGACCCTTCCTGTCACTCCACCGTTTAGGGACACTGGCTCTTTCGCCTGCAGTCTTCACGCAGTAATGCTCATGCCATGACATCTTCATTCCAGATACCCGGACTCTTCGGCGTGGACTCCCCGCGACGCCCTTTTCCGGACACGCCCTTCTCTGCCAGATTCCCCGTCGCCCGCTCACCGCGGCCGTCTTCGCAGCTGTGGCCGTGACCTGGGCAGCGGCTGCTCTGTGGGGCTGCCTGCCGCCCACAGCGTCTCTGGGTGCGTTTCCGCTGACTGTCGTCCCCCGGGTTGGGCATCATGTTTTCCTGATTCTTCATGTCTCTGTTTCTCTCCCTCTCTGTTTTTTTAATGTAGCCTGGATGTTTTAAACCCTGCTTGGCTGCACCTGGACTGTTGACTCGTGTCCTGACCGGCAGCTGCGAAACGGCGGGTCGGCACGGTCTTTCCGAGGCCGGGTTTGAAGCCTTATCGGGTGGGTTTGGCGTAGCGCTCATTCAGGGACCAAGGCGTCGCCCGCCCCAGCGCCTGACTCCTCCGACTGAAGCCCAGGGAGCCGGAAAAGGCCCCGCCTGGGCAGCTGGGGAGCAAACAGTTCCCAGGGCTGTGCTGCACCCCCAGCCTCCCCCCTCTGCTCCCAGTGTCCCCGGAGCTGGTCCCCCCCCGGCCCCCCTACGCCGTGCCCTGTCTGTGGGCGGCTTCGTAGCCAGAAGACTTTAGGGCACCCGGTGCCCGTTTCTGAACCTGCTTGCTGACTGTACCCCACACATTCCAGCTACCTTCATCTCCCCAAACTCTGATGTTGCTCAGCGAGACCACCTTGGGCTTCACCTCCTGGTCATGGGGGCTCCACTGTGGTCCAGAAAGTGCCTCCAGGACGAAACAGGAGGGAGGGGGTCTCACCCGACCTCCCTCTCCGAGCACAGCCCCATTGTGGGGCAGCTGCAAACAGCCTCTTCCTCTGTCCGGCCTCGCAGTCGTGCGAGAAAGCAGGACCTGTCCTGCCCGAGCTCTGTCACGGCAGAAGCAGGATGGCAGGCACAGATCGTCCTTTCTCAGGAGGCGGCTGTCCCAGCACCGTACCCCTGCTGTCCCACGGCACACCGTGTCTGGAAAGTGGGGTGCTGAGAGCGGGGGTCGGCTCAGTCCCACCGGGACTGCCTCCGGTGTCACTAGAAGATGTCCCTCTGTTGTAGAGCCAGGCCCTTGTGGTAGGACGGCTGAGGTGTCCCCCCTGTTTTGACATCACTAACAAGGCCACGACAGTAACCTTGTGCACACACTACCTCACACGGTGGGGTGGGTCCTCAGGGTAGACTTGCGAGCACTGTGTCAGTAGGAAATGGCATCTGTACCTCTGTCACATGTCACTAAGTGTCCCTGCAGCCCTGTACCACTTTGTGCCTCAGTCAGCAGGGGGTGAGGACACCTGTCTCTCCACACACCTGTCCAGAGGGAGCCTTGCTAAACCCTGGGACAATGGTGCTCTGATCGGGGACCCTTGGGCCATCTCGGCGGTTCAATGTGCATTTCTCTCACTGTGGGTGAGGTTCGGTCCATTTTCACACGTTTGGGGGGGGTCTGCATTTCTGTGTTTCTCTGTGACCCCTCTGTTCGGGTCCCTCGCCTCCTCCTGTTTTCTTTCTATCAGGCTTCGGTCTTTGATTCATTTTTCCTCTGGTCTGTCCAGAGCTCTTTCCACACTAGGGAGAGCGGCCCTCCGTGGCACCGGTGGCATTTCCCCCCCCGGCCGCCCTTGGTGCGCTTTGACTCGGCAGTGTGCGCCTCCCGCGCCCCGTGTGGTTTCCGTGCGCACACACAGCCTCCACGTTGCATTATCCTCATCTTCCTTTGTCGCTGCTGGCTCCCCGGTCAAGGCGGGAAAGGCTCCCTGACTCTCAGGTGACTCAGGTGACGGGGGTCCACCCACAGTCCCCTCAGGCAGTGGCATAGTTTCGTTTAACATTCCAGCCCCGAGCCCTGGGCGTCGCGCTGGGGGCTGCCAGAAAGCCCGGACGCAGCCTGGCCTGGTCTGCCTGCTTCTCCCGTTGCTCTGACGGCGTCGGGCTGCACCTGCGCCCCGGGCTCCGGAAACACCTGGGCAACCCCCCGGCCTCTGTCCTGGAACGCTGCTCACCGCCCAGGGCCCCTGCCCCTGGTGACTCAGGTGGCGCTCACGGCGTCCCCCGTTTGCCTGTGATAGGGCTGGACACGGGCTGTCCAGTCCCCTCTCTCTGCCTCATAAATGGCGAGCCGAGCTGCGTGTGGAAACGAAATGCTTGCTCACCAAACCTGGCTACGCGTCTCCCCTTCCTTCAGGCCTCGCACTTGCCCTCCGTGCCCCCAAAGCAGCGCCGAGTGCCGGCTGGGACAGGCCCCCTCACCCCGCGTCCTGTTCCTTCCAGACTTGTGTTCTCCTCTCGCTCTCTGTAAAAAAAAAGGCAAACCAAAAAACAAAACAAAACAAAACAAAACTCCAAAAAATATTTTTACAAAAACCTAAGAAAAATGAAAAAAAAAAACCTAAAAAAATTTAAGAAACAAAACAAAACAAAACAACCCTGAAACCCCCAAACCTCTAAAACAACCACCCCAACCCTATTCTTGAGAGGCCGGCAGGTCCTGGGCCTGAGTCCCTCTGCAGTGACCCTTTTGGATAAAGTCTCCTCTAACCAGGTGCGGGTGTGAGGTCTATTTGGCAGTTCTGACACCACTTACTGAAAGGTCCCCCACACCCCAGGGCCAGAAATGCCTCACACGTGTGACACGTCGTGGTGCTGGGCTCCCTTTCTCCACGCCCGAGGTCTGCCCGCTGCAGCGCACGGTAAGTGCCCGCACCCCTGACCCAGTGCCTCTCTGTCAGCGCCACTGGGCTCGACGGGCGTGTTTTCCACGTGAACTCTAGAATCAACTTGTCCAGGAAAAAACTGTGGGTGTTCTAGCGGGAGTCCTGCTACAAACGTGTGTTCTGACTTGGAGAGCTAGGCTTCCATCACATCGAGTCTTCCTACCCCGAATACGTCGTCCTCCGTGGCTCCGCCTTCTTTCTTGTCACTTGGCAGGGCTTGCGCCCCTTCGCGGGGAGGCCAGCGCGCCCGTGCTCCGCCCTGTTCACCCCCGGGGGTTCTGGGGGTCTGCTCCTCAAGGCCCACGCACCGGTCCCTGAGGTCGGCTACGTGTCCCTCTTTCTCGCTGAACTCTCCTGTCGCCTCCTGATTGCTGTTCGGCGATTCTCGCTGCCTTTGTACCCCTGGTAACTGCCTCTGAACTTGGAGCTGTCCAGCCTCGTGCTTGTGGCCAAACCTGCAGCGTGGACCTCTGGGCACAGCCTCGTGGCCCTGTGACCTCCCCCCACTCCCTGGCCTCACCTCTCAACCCTCTGTGCCCCATCTGCCCCCCGCTGCCGCAATGGTGACCCGCCCCAGCTCCGACTAGCACCAGCCTCTGCTGGGGCTCCCCTGCTGCTGCGTTGACATGAGCAGCCCCTCTTCCAGGCTGTCACCCCAGGCCCCTGAAGTCACAGCAGAGCCGTGGGACTGGCTCCTGCAGACCAACTACTGGGCAGCCCGGCCTGAGCCGGCCCAGACCCTTGGACGGCAGCCACGGCTCCTCTGACCCAGCGAGGCTCAGGCCCAGCCAGGGCGCGGCTTCCAGAGGTTGATTGGCATTTCGGGGTCAGAGTGTGTTCAGGGCAGGCGGTCGCTGCCAGTTCTTGTTGCAAGAACCCTTCCAAGGCCTGTTCGTTGTCCACCCCGAGGGACCTTCTCCTCGGAGGTCACAGAAGGCGGGAAGAGCCGCGCCAACCCGGGGAGCTGGCGAGAGGTGTTGCCAAGGAAACCGTAGAAATGCAGATGGCGACACTGACTCCTGTCACTTTCCCCGGGGCTGTGAGGTGCGTGTGTGTGCATGTGGAGGCTCACGTGTGGTTGTGCGTGGGGCCCAGCTCTCCCATGTGCTGATGGGGACCCGAGCAGGCAGCCCTGGGGGCCCCTCCCCCCTCAGCAGGTGGGGACCGTCCCCGGGTGGAACATGGGGAGGAGGGGGCCTGGTAACAGGGTGAAGCAGCGGCCTGACCGCCAGAGGACAGAAGTGATAACTGCATGGGGGCTTGACCCTTGACCACTTAGTATCCACTTGGGTCCAGCTCCGGTCACTGGCACCAGCAGGGTCTCCCATAGGTCACCCCCAGTTTCTCTCTAGCCCAGGGCCATGTTTGCAGTAGGTGGCTCACCCATGCCGCCCTGGGTGGCTCTTCCGCAACGAGGGGGAGGGACACAGCCGAGGCTGTGGGCCCAGACGGGACACATTGGGAGGGACGGAAAATGAGCACACTGGCCCTGAGGGGGCGTCTCTGTACCGAGAGCTCAGCCCTCCCTACACCCGGGCTGCCCCCTGCCCTTCTAACGGGGCGCTCGGCAACGTGGCCCCTCCTAGCATCCCGCCCCTTGTGGGGCCTTGCTTCTCGGGGGCTGGGGAGCTGTGCCGCTGCCCGCCACCCTGCCGCCACCCAGCCCTTGGCACACTGAGGGCGGACATGCCTGAGAGCAGACTGCTCGGGCCTGGGCACACCCTGCCTCCGTTTTCCAGGTGCCGTGACCACTGGGCTCCTGGGAGGGCCCGGTGCGCCTGTGCCGGAGTCGGGGTTAAGACGCCATGGGGCTGTCTGATGCCTTCCCTTCCCTCATCCCTTCCTTTCTTGGTCTGCGGGCAGCTAGACCCTTCTGGGACCTCACCCAGCTCGCGTCTGCACTCTCAGGTCCTGGCCTGAGGGGCGCAAGGAAGGTGGGCAGTAGCCGCCTATCAGAGAGGTCAATGCAGCGGTGAACACACCCAGTGGGCCGTGGTGGCAGTCCAGCCTGGCCGGCCGGTCGTTACTGCCCGTGACCGTCTCGAGCGCCTCCGGGACTGGTCCTCTCCTATGGCTTCCTCCCTGTCCCCGCTTAGCTGCTGAACCCCCGCTTTTCCTGCAGAGCCCAGCTCAGGAGACACCTCCCCCAGGAGGCCTTCCAGGCTCCTCCTTGGGGCCCTATCCCTCAGCCCCAGCCCTGGCCTCCAGTCTCCCCCTCTGCTCCGTGAACGTCCTAAGGCAGGGAGGTGCTGTCCCCAGGCTCTGGAAGGGCCTGCGGGGGGAGGGGAGAGGCTGTCATGCCCTGGGCTGTACCTGGCGGGGCTGCAGCTCAGACATGCCTGGTTCCTGCTGGGGAGGGGTTCTAGGGTCCCTCCGCTGCATCCGTGCTTTGTCCCCAAGGGGCGAACCTCCACGGTTCCTTCCATCCCAGCTGCAGGCCTCCTCCACCCTGAGGGGCCCCCAAGGAGAGCCCAGCGGGAACTTTGGTTGCTGCTGGCCAGGGGCAGGGTGTCCAATGAGCCGGGCTCACCACGCACGTGCTGGGCCAAGAAAAGGAACGGGCATGTTTTTAATTTAATTTTTTTGTTTTTGTACTATCTCACAAAGAAAATAACAACCTCGAAATGTTAAAAATAAACTAGTTTTACTTTAAAAGGGCAAAAACAGCCCCAACAAACAGAGCGAATAAAAAGATCTTGGCTGGAGGTACTGAAGGCTTACTCATCGCTGCCGGAGGATGGAAATTGGTCAGATTGGGAGAAATGTAGCGAAGTGCTGGGGGATGGAGCGAAGACCTAGTGAGACACACGCCCCTGCTCGGGATGTGTCAAGTGAGCCAACGACAGGATGTCTGGCATTGGAAGCGCTTCTGCCAGAGACGGGCATCTACCCCCGCACGCTGGTGGGAGATGAGAAGTCACGGTAGGCTTCCCGGAGGAGGTGGCCCTCCCCAGCCCTAAACTTTGGAGGGTATGCCTCGAAGAAGGAGTCAGTGTAGTGGAGAGTTGGGGGGCGAGCTGGTGCAGTGCGTGACAGCTGTGCTCACAAGCCGGGGACACCTGGGTCCAAATTCTATTCCATCCCTTGGGGGCTGTGACTCTAGGCAAGCTGCTAACCTTTTGGGCCCAGTCTGCTCACCTGCAAAATATGAGCAGTAAAAACACGTGCGAAGCCAAGTCCTTAGCCCAGCAGATGTCCCAGGCCCCTTAGAGCTCGTGTAGGTGGACAGGGATTGGTGGCAGCCTGTGACCACAGGGTGGTGCCAGTCAGCAGGGCTTTGGGGAGTGTCTTCTTCTTTTTAATCCTCGCCTAAGGACATTTTTTTCATTGCTTTGCAAAGAGAGAGGGAGAAAGGTCGGGGGCAGGGGAGGTAGACATAGATGTGAGAGAGAAACATCGGTTGGGGGCCCACAGACCTCCCAAGGAAAGCCGCTGTCCCTGGGCCACTGCTTCCCTGCAGTCCCTCCCCCAAACTGCCAGTCCCCAGATCCCCAAATCCTGGGGACCAGAGTGGGCTGAGGTTGAAGTTTAGAGAGTGGGCTTGATTTTAGACATTTTGGGAGTCCCTGAGCATCACCGGTCATCGGTCATGGTCCCTGGGAAGCCCTCCTTGCCCCACGCAGGGCTGGCCCACGGACACATCTGGCTTGGGGGTGGAGGGTTCCCGGGGCCCGCTGGGCCGTTCCACTCGGGTCTGGGGCCCAGGACCCTCACAGTGAAGCAGCAGGTCCATTGTCCTGGCTGAGGGCTCTTCCGTGACCCTGAGAGGGGTCGGTGGGGGACAGGAGTCAGGGGCTCTCTGCTGCGGCCACTCGGGGCTGGAAGCTCCCTCTGTGAGCTTCGTTCACCACGTGAATGACAGGCACCTCACCCCACGTTAGAAGACATCAAAGGACCAAGGAACCTCGCCACCCACTCCTGAGCCCACGCGGCCAGGGGCTGATGGGCCAGGGGTTGATGGGCCAGGCAGGACCAAACTCCATCTGCCACCCTCTGTGGGCCACTTGGGCCGCCATAACACGGGCTAGAGATGGGGACTTACACAGCAGACTTGTCTCCTCCCTGTCCCGGAGGCTGGATGTCCAAGGTCACGGTGTCAGCAGGGCCTGTTTTTCCTGGGCCTCTCTGCTTGGTGGGCAGAAGGCCACTGTCTCCCCACGCTGTGTCCTGGCATGGTGGATCGTCTGTGTGTGCCGGTGTTCCAGTCTCTTCTTCCTAGAAGGACACCAGTCAGACCCCGTTGTACCTTAATCACCTCTTTGAAGAGCCAGTCTCCAAATACAGCTACGTCCTGAAGTCCCGGCGAGGACTTCAACATAGGGACTTCTGGGACACGATTCAGCCCATAGCAGCCCCTCTGTGGGTGGCAGGGCTCCCTCTGACTTGAGTTTCTGCTATGTCTAGCGTCTTGTTTCAACCCCAGTGAACACGTCTCCAGCCCCTCTGGGCTCCTTGGCCACTCTTGTCCACACAGTTGGGCCGGGACCAGAACAGGCCCCTGCCCGCATCCTGCCACCCTGGCGCCCGATATGCCATGGTTCTCCAGGCGCCAAGCCCTGAGCCCCGCCCAAGGCCTGGACTGACCCGACCAAGCCCTGCCTACCTCCATCTGCCGAGGGTCTGGCAGGCTCCCACCCCGTGCCCGTCTGCCGGCTTATCGAAGCTCAGTGGTCAGCAGAGTGTCTGGTGCCGCCGGTTGGAACGGGCAGGCAGGTAGCGAGCCATCTCTCTAGGTCACTGACAGGTGACAGCCTCTTTTCCCAGCCTGGTCCACAGAGTGGGATGAGGGTGGCAGAGCTGGCAGGAGACCTCAGGGTCCCTGTGTCCCTGAGACACCTGGCCAGGCACAAAGAGTCCAGTCCTAACGGGGCTAGAGAGGGCGGCCGTCCCTGAGGATGGAAGTGCCCCGGGACTGCCTGCCCAGGGGTGGTGTCCTGGGGCTCGGCCCTCCTGCACCCGCCTCACAGCTGTCCGTTCCTGTGCCCATGGACCCCCTCAGCCTGGGGACGGGCCCGGTGCATTTCAGTATCTCTAACTTGGGCCTGGGAATGAGTGGGGCTCAGCTGACCTTGCTGAACAAATGGATGAGGGAGTGAGTGAGCGAGTGAGCGAGTGAGCGAGTGAGCGAGTGAATGAGTGAGTGAGTGAGTGAGTGAGTGAGCAAGCGAGCGAGTGAGTACAAAGGGAAGCTGTCGAGCACTTGAGTGCATCAGACTTGATCAGTTCAGCTGCTTCCCGGGCTGGTCACTGGACGCCGCTGGGAGTTGTTCAGGTGGGGGCTCACCTCTGAGGGGTCAGGGCCTTTGCCCATGCTGCCCCGGTGCAGTCCTGCACGTCCAGGTGGCTCCCTCCATCCTGCTTCCGGCCCCACCCACAGGCCACGTCCCCAGCCAGGGCTGCCGACTATGGGGCAGGGTTGCGGGGTTGGCCCCATCCCCTCATCGCTCTCCCCTCGCTCTCGTTTTCCTCCATAATCTCTGTCTGACCTGCCTCTCGCCTCCCCCCTTTCGTCTCTGCCCCGCGGGGACCCGGGTGCTAGCTGCGCCGCAGCCCACCTGCCCCGTGGTTCCTGCGGCTCCCTCCCCTGTAACAGCCCAGCCCGCCCGCCCTCAACAGTGTTTTGCAGAGAAAGGGAAGGCACACAAGAATGTAAGAGCACAGACGCTGAGCCGAGTGAACCCAGGGGGGCGACCTGCTGAGCTGCAAACCCAGGCCACCCAGGCTGACGGCCCCTTACGGGAGCTCCAGGGGCATCCCGGAGCCTGGGTCGTGGCAGGGGTGGGGGTGGTCTAGGGCAGGGAGGGCAGACTCTCCAGGCCGGTCATATCAGATGTCCAGCCTTGGTCAGAGGGCAGAGGGGAGGCACGGGGGGGCTGTCGGCGGTGCATGGAGAGATCCGACCCTCTCTGAGAAAGGATGACCGGAGGCGCAGGGACCAGGCATGCCCAGCGCTGGCCAGGGCGGCAGAGCCGGCAGCTGAGTGAGCACACGGATGAAGAGGTGCTTGCCGGGTAGAAGCCGTGCCCATGCTGGACGCAGAGGACTGGAGAGGACCTGGTCGATGGGCACAGGCGTCAGGGCGCCCCTGCGCAGACCACTGTCTACCTGCCCATGGCACCCGGCTGCCTCCTCAACGTCTCTGCCGTCTCGCACCCTCCGCCCGTCCCCTGACGGGGGGACCGTGGCGACCCGCGCGCCTGCCACCTGCAGCCCCTCTTACACGCCACTTGCCGACGGCTCATTTATCGTTTCAGGATCAGGTCCAGGCTTCCCAGGCGGGTGCGGCAGATGGCAACTTGGCCCGAGCTCCTCACTCTGCTGAGTCCGAGCCCTTTGCCAGGAGATGTCTTTCCTGCTGAAGGCGGAATGTTTGTTGGGGACCCTGGGGGTGCTCGGGGCTCAGGCCCGTGATTGGCGCCAATGGTGGGCAGGACTGGGCGTGACTCCTGGGCCTCGGCAGGAAGGGGCCGTGGTTGTTTCTCTTTCCCTGCCAGGTCTCTGCCAGCATCACCGTGACAAGGAGCGTGTGCCAGCCAGGCCGCTGGTCACAGAGGACGAGAAGCAGGAGGTGCAGACCCAGAGCTGAGCCCGCCTCCCAGCCGAGCCCGTGCGGTCGACCTGCGAGAGAGCTGAGGCGTGTGGGTGCTCGTTAGGTGCGCACGGTCCTCGGACGCAGGCCCTGCCCCACCTCAGCCGGCCCAGCGCCACCTTCCCCAGGCAGCCTGCCCGACGGGGACACCGCCTGTCCTGAAATGCCCAAAGAGGATGTCCTCTGGGGGGTCCCCGGGGGCTGTGGGTGTTAATGAAGAACGGCAGGCTGCTCGGGCCTGGCCTAGTGGCCTCGGTCCCGTCTGCTTTCTCGGTCAGGATGGGCCCCAAGGTCAGGAGTGGGCCCCAAGGTCAAGAACAGGTCCCAAGTTCGGGACGGGCCTCAAGGTCGGGAGCGGACCCCAAGTGGCCTGCGGCAGGTGCTCCCAGCAGAGCGCTGGCCCCTCCCCCCGCTCCGAGTTTCTCATCTGGCAACGGGGGCTGCGGTGCGAACCAGAGAGGAAGGCAGTGCAGTCCCGCAGCCCCTTGCATAGAAGGCTGGAATCCATGCCAGCTCCTTCCTCTTGAGGTCATGCTGCTTGGAACAGCTGCCTTTGAAATAGGGTTCTCTGTGCAGGCTTGCAAATGGCTGGCCCTTCTGGAACCATGGCCAAGAGCGGTGGCGGTGGCGGTGGCGGTGGCCCGACCAGCCCTGGCCACAGGTCGGGGAAATCATGTGACCCGGGTCACGGTGCCTGGACCAGGGCAGAGGCTGTTTTATGTACTTGCCAACTGAGGGCTGTGGCTCTGCCATTCATGAAGATGGGGTGGGGGTCGGGTCTGGCTTTTGTGCACTGGGCCTGAGCTGGACCTCCGGTGGTACTCTCGGGACACCCCCTGGAGCGGCCGTGGCGGCGGCCAGTGCGGTCAGGGCGTGCAAGGCTGGGAGCTGAGTTCCAGCCTCCCCTAGCCCAGGCCACCCAGTCCGGCACCCCTGTCTGCTGCCTGTCTCTTGCCCTGGGGGGAGGGGTGGCTTCCCCACCACAGCTGAGTATAGGGTTCTTGGATCACAGGGAAAGATGAAGAGGGGGAGCTCAGGTGGCTTGCAAGAGGTCGTGTGACGGTCACCCCAAGAGGCCGTGCCTCGTGGTGAAGCGACACAGGGTGCGCAGGTGGAGCTCCCTGTTGTGGGCCAGGCACATCCAAGGGGCCGTCCAGCGATGCTCCCAGGCCCAGCTTCCCGGCAGATGCGTGGCAGTGTGAGAGCCCGTTCCTCTGGGCAGCAGGTTCTCCCATGGGGGTCACCGGACCTGTGTCCAAGGGCCACCGACCAAACACCCATTGAAACCAGAACTATTTCCCCAAACTCTGAGCTGAACGCCAAGCACATTTCTTTAATCGCACTTTTACAACTGCATTAGCTGCTGGAGCTGTGGGCCGCTGCGGGGGGAGGTTCCGGCTCCGGCTCCGGCTCCCGGGTCTTTGCTAGCGCCCCCCCCCACTTCTTTTAGTGCCCGTGATACAACAGTTTATGTCCTTCCTGCTCCAAAACTTTTACACTTCTGCGTGGTTGGCATTTTTGCTTAAACTTTTATTATTCGTGGCTTCATTGCATTATGATAATAAAACCAGAGCTGCGTACATCTTGTGTTTTAAATATTTATTGAGATTTCTCTGCATCTGGAGAATCTCTGTGCCCATCCACCGTGCCCATGGCGGCTCCGGCAGAGTCCCTTACCGCCCTGCCCGCCCATCCGTTCTTGCCAGTCTTGTTTACTTGGGTCCTTAGAGGGGACCTAATCCCTTCTCCTTGGATCAGTAGTAATTTTCCTTCTTTTCTGGGGGGTGGTGGTGGTGTGTGTTTGTGTCTTAGCTCGCAAACATTGTCTGTCATCTTCCTCCACTCTGTGCGCATTTGAGCGATACAAGCAATCCCTTGTGTTTGCTTGGAGAGTTTCTTGCTATAAATTCAACTGTGCAATATTAATGCTCCCACCCCAGCTCTCTTTATTTCATTTTATTCTTTTAAAATTATATTTTATTGAAGCCCTGGCTGGTATAGCTCGGTGGATTGAGCTCCGTCCTGTGAAGCGAAGGGTGGCCAGTTCCATTCCCCAGGCAGGACGCACGCCTGGGCTGCGGGCCGTGTCCCCAGCAGGAGCGTGTGGGAGAGGTAACCACACATTGATGTTTCTCTCCCTCTCATTCTCCCTCCCTTGCCCTCTGTCTAAAAATAAAATAAATAAATATTTAAAAATGATATTTTATTGATCATGCTATTACGGTTGTCCCAATTTTCCCCCCTTCATCCCCCCATCCAGCATCCCCCACTCCCTCGGGCAACCTCCCCACCATTGTTCATGTCCACAGGTCGTGCGTGTAAGTTCTCTGTCTACCCCACTCCCTATGCTGTACTTTACATCCCCGCGGCTATTCTGTAATTACCTGTTTGTACCTCTTAATCCTCTCACCTCTTTACCCATCCCCCCGCCCCCCTTCTGTCTGGCGACCTTCGAAATGCTCTCTGTATCCTTTCTCAATTCTTGTTTGCTTAGTTTGTTTTTTAGATCCAGTCGTTGATTGATTTGTATTTATTGCCATTTATCTCAGTCTGTGCCTTCCCTCATCTCGTCACTGTACACTCTTCTGTGTTGTTTCTCATCTCTCTCTTTTTTAAAGGATTTTATTTATTTATATTTACAGAGAAGGGGAGGGAGAAAGAGAGAAACATCGATGAGCAAGAGAAACATTGACCAGTTGCTTCT
>PVJD01016753.1:0-19901 GCA_004026545.1 Mormoops blainvillei
GATGTCAGAAATCAAGGGGAATGGAAATCTGGCAACTATGGAATTAAAAACCACATTCATCCAGACTGGTAGGAGAGGGGGCAGAATCGGAACGGGTTGGTCCCTCACCCACATGGATAAACATTCATGAGGGATATCTTGGGAGCAAGAAGTTCCAGATTTACACCAGCTGCCCCAGTCCAGGGTTCTAGTGCCAGGAAGATGAGTCCCCACAACTTACAGCTGCACAAATCAGTGGGGATTGAGTCGGTGGAAGAAACTGCTGGAGCCCCAAGCAGCTCCTCTTAAAGAACCCATACACAGTCTCACCTACTCACACTCACTCCCTCTGAGCTCTAGCACTGGGCTAGCAGCTTGAAAGGCACCGGTGGCTACAGGGAGAAACTGAAGTGCCTGGCATCAAGTCAAACAGAGGCCTTTGTCCTTTTGCTAAACCCTCCCCCCACAGAGCTGGCTAGCTGGTGCCATATCTGAGACTCCATCAACCTGGCTAACACTGTTTGACCTGCCTTGGAGATCCCCAGAGGCTCTACCCCACCCAACTTATGGGCCCACCCAAGCTGCTTTTCCATAAGAATGGCTGGTTTTGGCGCCTAAATCCTCTCACACAAGCAAGAGCTGGCTTCTGTGAGCCCTAGCTACAGCCAGATTAGACTCACAGCTTGATTTTGCCTGGAAATCTCCAAGCCTAGCAGAAGTAGCAGCCATCTCAGATTGCCTTAAGGCTTGGGCAGGGTGCCCCCAGCAAAACACAGGTGCTGACCTTGGCCTGTACCACCTGGGAAACCCCAGGGCCAGCACATGCAGTGGATGGCTACAGACCATATCAGAGCACCACCACCCTGCTCCTGCACAGCTGATCCTCCATGGAGGGCAGAGATTGGTGGTCAGTGGTCACAGCCAGTCCTTGCAGCTGACTGGCTGGATAAATTCCTCCTATTGATCTATCAATAGCAACCAATGCTCAACTACAAGAGGAGGGTATACTCAGCCCACATGAAGGGTGCACCTCGAGTACCCAGCTTGAGTGATAGGGGAGGCTGTGCCACTGGACCCTACAGAACACCTACTACATTAGGCCATGGTACCAAGGCATGGGGTCAAAGCAGCTCTACCTAATGCATAGAAACAAACACAGGGAGGCTGCCAAAACAAGGAGACAAATAAACATGGCCCAAATGAAAGAACAGATCAAAACTCCAGAAACAGCTAAACAAAATGGAGATAAGCAATCTATCAGATAAAGAGTTCAAAACACTGGTTATAAGGATGCTCAAGGAACTTAGTGAGGACCTCATTAGCATAAAAAAGACCCAGTTAGAAATGAAGAATACACTAATTGAAATAAAGAACAATTTACAGGGCAACAACAGTAGAATGGATGAAGCTGAAAATCAAATCCATGATTTGGAACATAAGGAAGCAAAAAACAACATGCAGAACAAGAAGAAAAAAGAATCCCCAAAAATGAGGATAGTGTAAACAGCCTCTGGGACAACTTCAAGAGGCCCAATGTTCACATCATAGGGATGGCAGAAGAAGAGAAAGGGCAAGAAATTGGAAACCTATTTGAAAAAATAGTGAAAGAAATCTTTCCTAATTTGGTGAAGGAAATAGACCTGCAAGTCCAGGAAGCAGAGAGTACCAATTATGATGGATGCAAAGATGCCCACTCCAAAACTTCATAGGTAAAAGGCCAAAGGTTAAAGATAAAGACTCTTAAAAACAGGAAAAGAAAA
Organism: Mormoops blainvillei; assembly: GCA_004026545.1. Taxonomy (NCBI): domain Eukaryota; kingdom Metazoa; phylum Chordata; class Mammalia; order Chiroptera; family Mormoopidae; genus Mormoops; species Mormoops blainvillei. The sequence continues at coordinate 1,740 of PVJD01016753.1, forward strand.
GTTAGTTACCAGATGGTTACCAGGTGGGAGGGGGAGAATGGGTGAAGAGGTGAGGGGATTAAAAAGTGCAAACAGGTAGTTACCGAATAGACATGGGGACGTAAATTACAGTATAGGAAATAGAATAGCCAAAGAACTTATACGCATGACACAGGAACATGAACAATGGTTGGGGGATTGCCTGAGGGAGTGGGGGCTGCTGGGTGGAGGGGGGGGAAAGGGAAAAATCAGGACAACTTAATAGCATAATCGATAAAATAATTTTTAAATATTGGACAAAATACTAGCGATAAGATTGGAAATGTGATTATAGATCTGCCACTAAAAGAAAGAAACAGGATGTGCTTTCTTTGGAGCATGCCCGTGCCCCTCCTTTTCTCAGGCATGTACTTTTGTTCTCTTTCTCCTATACTCAAGTGCCCTCATAAGTCTTGCTACCATGGAAGCAGCAGGCAGTGGCCACTCTTCCTGGGTTAACCCCCTGAACCTGTCTCGAAGGCCTCCTTTTCTCTGACTTTTCAGTGAGCTAAAAGCCACTCCACCTTGGCCCACTTCTGTCACTGTGACATTTACTTCTCAGTGAGTCCACACAGCATAGTATGGTTTACTGCTTTCCTATGATGTTTCCAGAGGGCCAAAGCAGCCTTGCGTAGGGTTTCTCCTATTGCTTCTTCTATCATAAGCCTTTCTTTTGTTTCATTGTTTGCAGCTTTAATAGAAGTACTCTCAAAATTTTCCAAAAAAGGAACCAGGATCAAATGGTTTTTTAGTTTAGTTTTATATAACCTTTAAAGAAGAGATAATATCAATGTTATTTAAACTTTGCCAGAAAAGAGAAAGACAAATGGAAAGATCAGTATTGAATTTTATAAAGCTAGCAAACCTAAAACCAAAACCAGTTAAAGATTGTACATAAAAGATAACTATAAAAATATTAATCATAAGTATAAAACTCAAAATAAAATGTTAACAAATTATAAAACATATGAACAAATAGAACCTAGAACCCAGAAGTTTGGCAAGAAAAAGCTATACCATGACCTAGTAGGGACTGATCCTCAAAGATAAAAATAATCAAAATCAGGAATTCTATTAATATAATTGATTTCTTGAAAAAAAATAAGGAGAAAAAGTACATTTTTGTCAATAGATATTGAAAAGCCATTATGAAAATAATTAGAAGTTGCTTCTAATGGATACTAACAGGAATAAAAGGGAATGACTTAAATATCGAGAGGGCTTTTTACCAACAATCAAAAATAATCCTCATTTTAACCACAAACTGCCAAAGTCACTTCCACTAAAACCAGGAAGAAGTCAAGATCACCCACGATCTCCATTTTTATTCAACAGTATTTTTGGAGATTAAAGCTATCGCAATGAGATGAGAAAATAAATAATTAGTGTAAAATTAGGGAAATTTAAAACTAATTTCTATTTATAATTGATATGATTGTATTTGTCTAAAACACAGAGGACTATTTAAAATCACAAAGTTAATAAGTAAATTAGAAGAGGTGGTGAGACATAAGACGAACACACAAAAAAATTAATAGCTTTCCTCTATTCCTCAGAGAGTTTTAGGGAGTATTGCACTGTAGAGAGTATGTACTAACATTGTTATTATTATTATTATTATTATTATTATTATTATATGCTTAAAAGGACATATATTACTGGTGAAAGGAGTATCATTTATCATAGTTATCTACAGAATGTTTTTATCAATTGCTATCTCAGGCAATTGTCTCAGTCTCAATATTCTGCTGATATCAATTTCATTTTTTCCATTATATTATTTTCTCTATTTGTACCTGTGTTTTAAAATTTTAAATCTGTATCTCTTCCAGTTTTTTGATAACAATATTACTTTATCTTGTAAGTGTCCACCAAAATGTCTTATAGTGCTCAAGCCATCTAGAACTGATAGTTCATTACATGTGTCAAGAAGATCACTTTCTTAACTTTGGTTCCAAGGCACATATTACAGTATATATTAACTCTTCTGCTTGGAAGACTGAATTAGCTAGCAGACTTTCAAACTCTCTAATATACTGATTAGCTCATTCATTGTCATATGTCCCAGGACAACATTAAGATTGCTTTGAGCCCTGCCTAGTGTGGCTCCGTGGATTGTGTGCCAGCCTGTGAACCAAAGGGTCATCAGTTCAGTTCCCAGTCAGGCCACATGCCTGGGTTGTGAGTCAGGTCCCCAGTAAGGGGCACGTGAGAGGCAACCACACATTGTTGTTTCTCCTTCTCTCTTTTTCCCTCCCTTCTCCTCTATTTAAAAATAAATAAATAAATAAAGCTAAAAAAAGATTGCTTTGAGCACAAATTGTGACACATTTATAGCCCAAAGTGCATTATATTTATCTCTTTGATGTTTTTTAAAGATTTCATTTATTTATTCTTAGAAGGGAAGGGCAGGAGAAAGAGAGGGAGAGAAACACTGACATGTGAGAGAAACATCAATCAGTTGCTTCTTGCACGCCCTCAACAGAGGACCTGGCCTACAACCCAGGCATTGTTTCTGGGATGATTCCCAAACCAGTGAGCCACACCAGTCAGAGCTATCCTTTGGTGCTTTAAATGTCTTCATAATAGACACATAGCTCAATGAATTACTAGTATCACAACCCAATACTATTAACTCCACCTTAAATAAAACTGGTTTTGTGATATAGGACTTCACCAACAATCCTCAGTGCATCATACCTCAAAGATAGCAGAAAAGAGCAATGTTTCCATTTATAGAGAAGAATAACATTTTGTAAATAAACTATGACTAATAATGTATGAAAAGTTCTGGCAAAAGTGGAGGAAAAGATGGCTTATTCAATGTCTGGGTAAAAGAAGTTAAAATTATGTCTCTACTTCATAACACACATAAAAGTATATACCAGAATGATGAGAGAGAAAGAGAAAGAGAGAGAGAGAGAGAGAGAGAGAGAGAGAGAGAGAGAGGATTTGAAAGCTTGAAGAAAATTATTTTAAAACCCTGTGGTAGGAAAAGGCTACCTCAGCATGACCCAAAACCTAGAAAACCTAAAGATAAAGGGAGAGTGATATGACTATCTAAAAATATAGATCATCTATAGGGAAAAACACAATGCACAAAGTTAAATGAGGTAAGATGTGCATGGAAAGATACACATGATATAGTTAAGTGAAATAAAGTTGTAAAACAGAACCATACTTGTACAAGGACTGTGAGTGTATTTTCTGATAAAAGTTTGAATATGTATATCATTTATGTTTATATATGCATAGAACATATTACACTGGTAATAGCAAGTGTACAGACGGGTGAGAAGAGGGCAGTTTTATATTTTAATTTATATGTTTATCTGTTTTAATTTTTAATAGGCACAATTTAGTTTTATGGTTTAAGGAAACACAATAAAGATCAAAATAAAATAGAGTTCATTGTGAAAAATAACCTCACAGAATGCCGGTAACTCCCAAACCCATCTCAGACTATCTTCAATTGGATGCATAATCCTGTCCACCAAGGCACAGGCTAAAATATAGCCTTCCTTATCAGACAACAATTTTCCCCTTTCTGAGTTGAAACAATTATATCTGGGACTTCTATCAATAGTTTAAATATAGTTGAAAAGTAATTCCATGCTGTTACTAATATCTTAATCCTCCCCCAAATATAAACCCATCCACCTAAACGATGTAACTATATATGTGTGTGACATAATTATAGGCATTCACAAAATATGACATTTATAACATAAAGGTTTTAACCTTTATACAAAAAGAAAATCAACCAGAATTTGTTCAACTTCCATAAGTTATATGGTGTTATTTTAATACTTCGAATTTTGGCTACAGATTACATGGACCAGTTTAAAAAAAGGTGATAATTGATGGAGTTGTATAACTGATTATAAAGAATCATCAAGTCAGTTTGAATGGATTTAAGATTTATAAAATACTTTAAATATTGTTTTATTTGTCTTGCCTAGATTCCATCTTTTCTAGTATCAAGAAGAGAATTCATTTAAATCATTTTAAATGATGGAAGAAAGTAAAAATTAAGTTTTGTTTTATGTATCCATTTCATTATATCTAAATTTTCATGACAGCTTATTGAAAGAAAGTCACAAAAATTAGCATGAATGTAGCTAAATCACATTTTAGCAAACAGAAGACTGAAATGAAAATGGAAAAATAAAGAGGTGACAATTCATTTTGCTTGGGTTTGAAAAATTTTACTAACAAGTTATCATTACTCATCAAACAACAACAAAAAATATATCCAGAAAAACAAAGACTAATCAACAGGTAGAGGAGAATGCATTACAAATACTAGAGATGTCTGTTGCTATAAAAGTATACATTTCTCAAACTCTGTAGGAAAGCTAATTGATAATACATCTTAATAGTCATAAAACCAAAATCCACTGATGCTCTGCCTTTGGCAAAGGGGCACGTAGGGAGACAAATGCATAATTGTGTCCAGAGAGAAATGTGGTCAAGCTGTTGAACATAAGTATTCTATTTCAGCAACAAGCCAGTTCCTGTGGCACACATGGATACATGAGGCTCTCCTACTTTGATGGCACTAACAACTAGCTAAGTCAGCTTGACCTGATTTCCCAAGCACTAAATAAACAACCTTCTGATGATAATTTTGTTTCTGATGTAGACTGATCTCAAGAAGAGAACGTTCTGAGCAGCCAATACTAACACTCTGGTGTACGTGGTAATTATGTTTCTTATAATAACATAAATTATCATTCAGTTTTTAATTTCAAAAAGAAATTCCACCCGATGTGATAGCATGTTACATCTTCTGTGAACTTAGAAATGCTCAATAAACACAATAATTTATGCCCAAACAAAGATGTTTTTATTACAACTACACTTTCATTTTTTAAAATGTAAATGGTCAACAGGGCCAGAGAGTTACACTTAGTCCACTATCAATGGTGGATTGAATTATAAGTGCATGAATCTGTCAGGGTAGTTACCCTTCTAATGAAGCTTCTTTTCCTGCCCCCCTCCCATTCCCCTCTGCTATCCCTATCCCCAAACACAACATTGCCCAGCCCTTAACACAAGACCTGAAACCCAATGGAAAGACTCAAGTGTGGAGGTATACCACTCTGAAAGTAAATACCCATTATTCTGCTTAATACTACACCCTCAGGGCAGGGAAGACTAGGGGCCAATATCCTAGTTCTGCACCTCTGGATAGCAGCAAGATATCTCTGGTGTAAAGACAAGGCAGAAACACAGTTTAAACAGAGAAACCAGAGGAAACTTTCAGCCTGGGATATGATCTAAAATGAGTATAAAGAGATAGCATTGAAAATAATCATTCTTAAGAAAGCTGTTCTCGAGGGAACATAGCAGATAAATTAACCAGAAGCACATACACAAAATTTGCCTGAACCACATCAGTTTGCTACACCTACACTTGGAATGTCTTTTTAAAGGCGAGTAAAATATGAATTAATAAAAGAAAACTAGTTTCCTAAGCCATGAAATATTATGTTTTGGGCAGTAATTTATAAGAGAACTGTACTCCATCTTTGTAAAATTATCTTTGAACACATTGGACTGAAATAGACCACTTAAACAAGCAAGCAAGCAAAATATAACCAGAGACATTGAAATAAAGAACAAACTGACAGTAACCAGAGGGGAGCGTGGAGAGGGATAACGGGGAGGGGGGGAGAAGGGGAGGAGTCATCAAGGAACATGTATAAAGGACCCATGGACAAGGCCAAAGGACGGTAAGATCGAGGATGGGAGGTGGAGGTAGGAGGGGTGGGGGGAGTGATGGGGGGGAAATGGAGACAAGTGTACTTGAACAACAGCAAAAAAAATTAAAAAATAAATTTCTAAAGCCATTACACGAGAACAAAACCCAAATAGCAAGATATCCTCTGAGTTTCTTATTTCCTTAGTTTCCCAGAAACTGCCATCCTCTATAAGGAGAAGACACTACCCTCCTCCCTGTTCCCCTGAGCTGCCACCACAATTGTGGCCACAATCCTAGAACTGTGCCCTTCCCAAAATGATTGAGAGTGGCAACTTCCCATATGAAAACACCAAGGCATCATCATTTGGCTTGGCTGGCCTTGTGGCCTGCCTAAACCAGGCAGCCACACATGTGTCTCACACAGCACTTCCCAAAGTCTGGGTGATTTGTTTCTAAATAATAGCAGACATGGGATATGAAAGTACATCCAGGACACACAGGGCTGTGCCACACTACGAGTAATTCCTTCTCAGTCTCTGTTCAACAGGATTCCAAAATCTCTTGGCATGCAGTCACACCCAGGGTCACCATATTACCACAGCAACCACCATTATTATTCTATATCAAATGCCTGCTGGTGCATGATCTGGTGTCATGGGAATTAAATGGTCAGTCCAAAAGATGGAAACACAAAGAAACTACTGCCAATTATCTCCCAGAAGGAGGAAATAAAGATAGACTTGCAAGAGAGGGAGAGGGAAGAATGGGAAGAAAGGAGGGAAGGAGACAAAAGACCTACAAGAGCACAGGGACGCTGCTCAGGCCTGTGCCCTGCCTCATGGTGGCTTCCTATTGTTCAAAGTTAACCTCAGTTTCACCCCAGGCATGAAAGTCACTCAGCACCCAAGTTCAACATGGCTTAATGTAAATATTCTTGGCTCTTCAAGCGACATATTTGGGTAAGGGGACCAGTTTGTTCTCATTTTCTCTCTATTTTCTCAAGTATCTCCAATGAATATCATTTAGGAGAAAAATAGAAAAACTTTTTCTGAATTTTCTCTGAAAATTTATCTACAATGTTGTCCAATTTTGTGTATTGAGTCTATAGGTATATGGATAGTAAAAGTGTCTGGAAGTATATACACTCAGTTTCAATTCTGTGCTTTACTCCCCAGTTGCCACAGGCCCTTCCATCATTCTCTTTGCAGTTCTCCACTCTTAACTCTGCACCTTCTCTCTGGGAATCACATCCACTTCCATGTCTTCAATCATCATTTATCCTCTGGTGGCTACTAAACCTATTTGCAGCCTTGTCTTCTCCTCTAAGCATCTGATCAATGCATTCAAATGATAATAGGGTATCTCCATATGGATGTGGCACAGGTACCGCAAACTCAATTTTAAATGGATTAGCCTTCTCCCAAGTCTTTTTCTCCTACCTAATAATAAAAACAAGAAAAACGTTAAGTTCCCTCACCGCATCCTTAACACTGGTGTCAAATGAGTCCCCACATGTGCATAATTTGGTAGGGTCACCATGTCTAATAAGTTTAAGCCAATGAGTCCCTGGATTTTTGTCTATCATAGAGAACATTAGAGTAAGTATATGGAAGTCTGGGACTTAAAACTGTTTATAACTAAACAAAGAATTTTGCTCTTTCCTGGCCTCACATATAAAACAGCATATTTCCAAACCAAGTAGGAATATGTTGTGGGAGCGGGTGAAATCATGTTTGAGAAAACACTGTCAGTCCTTAGAAATAAAAAATAAGAACTTAGAAATAAGAACTAGTCCTTTGATAAATTACTTTAACAGTTGCCTTGCAGGAATGACAGAACTCTACACAATAGTCACTTAATAAGTGTTAACCTTTATTGTTGTTATTTTTTAAATGACACTGACACATAGCAGAATGCCTCCAGCAAAACAAAGGTCAACTAAAAAAAAAAACAACAAAACTATTAATCCTGCACTTTAGGAAATTAATGGTCCTTGCTTTTCTTAATTAATTACTATGTGCCAGACGATTCTAAGTAGTTTGCATGTATTACTTACTTCATTTAATCCTCTTGACGACCCTCATCTTCACCACTTATCTATAATTTCAGAAAGAAAACTTCAAGCCATCTCATTTTTAATCTAAATATTTTTCCATTCAGTATATGCTCCAATCACCTGCTTCATTCCAAATACTTTTTCAAAAATTTCCAACAATTCAATATTCATTTTAGATAAATAAAAATACATTGATAATTTAAAAGTAAAAAGGTAAAAGATCACTCATTATCCTTCCACCCAAAGATAAACCAGTTACTATTTGGGTGTCTATAATTCAGAGTTTTTAGCATCTACTTAAACATGTTTTATTATTCTCAAAAAAAATGAAATCATACTCTGAATATTGCTATCTAACCTGCCTTTCTCACTTAACAATGAATGATGAATATCTTTTCCTGGAAATATGGACTTAAATCAACACATTTATTATATGCCATGTGAACATTCCTTAATCTATTTAACCAATCCAATGTACTAGATGCTTGTTTCCAATTTTTACTATTATAGACAGTGCTGGTATGTACAGATTTGTACATGCAATCTTTGGTCAATTTTTCAATTATTTTCTTAGGACAAAGCATTTACATATTTTAAGGCTTATAATATGTATTACCAAATGGCCCTCCACAAACTTTGTTCCAATATAAATTCATTCACCACCAGTTTGAAAGGGTCCATTTTGCCACACCCTCATGGATACTGCATAGTAGGTGAGGGAGTTTTATGTGAATTCCAATTATTCTTTCTAGTCAAAAAGTATTTAGTGGTTTTTTTATGTTCAGTGGAATAATGTTCAAACAACTCTCCACCAACTGGCTTCACATACCTTTTCAAATGTACTTCCATTCTCTGCATGCTCCACTCTAAGCAGACTAATTTCCTCACTGTCACAGGAAGAGTTCCTACCTCCATGCCTTTCTCACACCCATTTCCCCTCGCTCCCATCTCATGGAATGCCCCAACTACCTAACCCATTCAGGACTCCTTTTAATTTAAATGGTCGCTTCCTCCACGAATCTGTAGCTACTATATTGTACAGAAGCCTGTGCTTCTTCTGAGCTCTGAGAATGAATATTTGACAATGAGCATACTCTACAGATATTCTCAGTTATTTTGTTTCTGTTTCTTATCTTTCCAACTAGATTATAAACAAAAGGGCAAAGATAGCTTCTTCTTCTTTTTTTCTTTCCAGCATTAACACACAACTTTATTGATGATACACAAATGAAGTTGATGCAAATGACAGGAGGGAGCTTACTTAGGATGAACTGGTTCACTGTCACTTATGCAGAAGAAATAGTAAAAATATTTCAATGTAGGCAGTGAGATAAAAAGCAACAAACGTGTTGTCAGAACACGTAATGACATTCATTCATCCACCTTAGACTTAAAGACCAACTTGGATAAATATCAGCGTTGATGATACAATATGATATTCATTAGTCAAAATTGGTAGCTGAAAGGATTCCTTTAACATATAAACAAGATGGAGAAAAGGAATAGTTTACAATGTGTACTGCTTCTAAACTACAAAATCAAGAAATTATTCCTGGCTATTTGGGAACATATGCTCAGCCAGTTTGGCCATGAATTTTCCAACTTTTACTTTCACCAAAAAATCATGGTGACTTTCTATCCCTAGAATCGTATCAGCACACACCTGAAATTCTTTTAAAAAGAAAAAAAGTGAGCCTTCGCTGAACTGATTCCGAATAGGTTCATTTTCTTCCCATTTAAAATTGTCACTTATGTTCTCAAATATGACCAGAAGTTTCAGAATAATCTCTTTGTTCTCCTTGTTATTAAAGAGGGAACCCAGTGAAGATGGTACCTGGGCCCTGAGAAGTTCTCTAGTCATGGCTGGATTTTCAGCCAAATTCAAAAGGAGTTTCAAAACCTGAAATTTGGTTTCTTCATTTCCTGCTGAAAATAAACGGAAAAAGTCTGAAATGGAATTAGCAAGCATGTGCTGATACTCATTAGTAACAGTCATATTCGTAAGCAATCTTAGTCCAGCCAGCTGCACAGATGAATTCAAGCGAGAAGTGATTGTGTCATCACACACTTGATTCATGTATATCTTAAGCCTGCGCTGATTTTCAGCATTCACGCTCAGGTTATTCAGAACAATTAAAGCCTTTTCCTTAACTATGGGATCCCGAGTATTAAGAATCTTTGCAACAATTGGGAGACCACCCAGATCACGAATAATATCTCTGTTAAATGCATAAGCAGCATTGTTACCCAGAGCAATCAAAGCTGCTTCAAGAATATAAGGCTTTTCTGACATCTCAACCAAACAAAGAACTTTTTGTAGCTCTTGAGGGGACAAAATAGTATCATCTGAGTTGGGGGAAGCCCGTTTCTGAACAGCTCGTCGAGCCCGGGTAGCCCTGGCCCTTGCCCTGGCCCTAGCTCTGGTCCCAGCCTCAGTCCCAATCCGGGCCCAAGGTGGGTACCATACTATACCCTTGCTCTCGCTGTTGTCATCATCATCATCAGACCAGTCATTGTACCTGGCCCCAGGACAGTCCCCAACATCGTCCACATCCCCAGGCCCACCCTCAGCCATTTTCTCTTTGTTCTGTTTTCTTCTCTGGGCCAGTCTATAAATGCAGTAACAGGCACCAGCCCCAATCACCAGTCCCGCAGTCACCCAGCCTACTTTCCTGGCGTAGCCCATGCAATCGTCCCTGACAATAGCAGGGACCAAGGAACAGAGTAGTCACTCAGTCTTGGGGAGAGCTGTGGGCCTGGGTGCTGGCCTGCAGAGGGATATTGTCTTCAGCCACGTCAAGACCACAATAGCTGATGCAGGAGGTGAACCTAAAGATGGAGGAAGAAAATGGGGTTTGAGTTTCTCTTCTCTTTGTGTTGCCCCATGCAGGGAGCTACACAGAGGGACAGGAGAGTAGTAAATGAGTACTTGGTAGTAAATGTAGATTGTTAATAAACTCTCTCCAACCCCCTTATTTCACCCTCCACCTACCCTCCCCAGCCCCACCCTCCCCAAGCCTAGATAAAGGCAATGGAGCCCATAGTCTCCTGGGGACTCAGCCATGCCAACCTTGGATGTCCCCAGGGAGTGGCACCCTTGCACTAACCTCCTCCAGACAGGCAGTTTGCCCCTTCTTCCCTCCCCTGGAGTTGTGCCACATGCAACAACCCTTGCAATCTGCAGAGAGACCAGAGCCAGTGAGAACTGAGGGCTTCATGTATTGACAGTTTTCCTTGCTTTCCTGATTGACTATCGAGGTTGTCAGATTTTTTTAAATGCTCTATGCCATCCAAAACATGCGCATGCTTGCCCCTTCCCTAGACTGAAATGGGAGGGATGTTAGGGAAATAAGGTAGGATTCAGTGAGCAGGGCTGATTTCCAACCCCTCCCCCATTCCAGTCAGCCCCCACGCCCACACCGACCTCTAATGATCCGAGGAAACTTCCTCCCTCGCTTCAAGTGGTGCCACCTGCCACAGCAGACCTCCTGGATGACAGATAGAAAACATGGGGACTGAGTACTGTTGAGAGAGGAGGATTATGACCAAACTATCTGATAGGTTTCTCTTCTGTCATTCTCCCCCACCCTATTCCACCGCGACACGCACACACAACGAATGCCATTTCTCCAGAGCCCCAAGAGTGCAACAAAGATACTCAGACCTAACCTACATTATTGCCATCTTTGGTTTCGCTCTACCCCTACCACCGCCCCTCTTAGGGTCCCCAGATGGTCTTACCCTCAAATCGACCTTCACCAATCAGGGTTAATTTCCTTCCTCTTCACTTGCCTGGCGTAGCGCCGCAAACTACCGAAAGACTGGCAACCTGGGAGAGGCTCAGACCCACTAAACACAGAGCCACAGTCGGGAAGACACAGCCACAGTCAGAAAAACGGGAAACAGCCGCTACCGAGTATTTGGTGGACGGACCAGTCCCCAGAACATGAAATTCTTTCCTAATTCGGAGGCCTGGTTGTCAAAGCTTTCCTACCCCATTACCCCTCTCTGGGTTCTGCTGACACATCACGTTGCACCCCCACCACACCCACCCCGTGCCCAACCTTTTCCAGTCGGCAGTATCCTGGAGGACTGAGGGCTAACACCAAGGCCACAGCTCCCTTTCCGGATTACGGTCTCGGCTCCCAGCATATTCCCACCTTCTGATCTCTGGGCTGCTCCCCAAACACCTCCTTGCTCACCATTTTGCAGCATCGACATGGGCTGCAGGCGGGACAGATGTCCGGAAAGCCGGGGGCGAGTGGGATAGCCGAAGGAGGTGCCCCAGGACCCGCGACGGTCTCCGCCCTACGCCCTGGACCACCCACGCCTTATGGAATCTCCCTGGCACTGACCTTCTGGGATCCGGGACACCCTCCTTCTCCCTCTCGCTCTTCCCTCTGTCACAGGCCCACTGTCCCTCAGGGCAGTGGGGAGCTGGTACTCAGACGGAACAACGACCAGAACAAGAAGGACTTCTGCACACGTCAGCTCTTGGTCACGTGAGAGCTACGTCATCCACCAAGTCTGGTCCCCACTTTCCCCTCCCACCAGCAGTGCGGCAGAAGAGGACCCGCCCCCTTTCATTTCCTCCCGCATACCAGGCCTTGTTACTCTTTCTTCTTTGCTAATCCCATCTCTCTGTACTTGAGTTTGCCTTCCTCTGATTACCAGAAACGGACAGTGTCTTCCCTTGGGGCTATTGGCCACTTATACTTTTTGAAAAATTTGCTTCTTCCTTCTCTAGGCTCCTGGGACAGCAACGTCTCCTTCCACCTCCCCTCCTCTGAGCTATTAATGTCTACCATTTCCTCTGAAATCTAGTCCCAGATCTAAAACAACAACAACAACAAAAACATCAAAAAAGGAGAACTGGAGTGAGAGTACGTTTTTTACTTTCTTAATATTTTTTGTTCTGCCCTCTCCCAACCCCAGCCTACATTCTTTTCATGAGAAAGTTTACTATAAAGCTCTCATCTGAGAAAAAAAGAGTGGGAGTTAGAGAGTGATGTTGGGTGGATGGCCTCCAAAAGTCCCATGTTTTCTCACTTGTGGGGAGTGTTATACATATCACTCAAAGCAATCTTAATGTCTTCTGGGGCCTAACAGATAACACAACCCTGAGCGAGCTAATCAGTGTGTCTGAGAATGCACGACTCTTCTGACTAGCCCAGTCTTCAGAACAGGAGAGCTACAGACTTGCACTTGCATTAGTTAGCAAGGAAGAGGCATGGGACCCTCAGAAGCCAGTAACACAAAAAAAGGTCGAGTACAAGCCACAACTGCATAGTGGTTATCTGTCAGATAAACAGGCATGAATAACTGACAAAATGGGTGGATACAAAGAACATTACAAAATATATTTGGGTACAAATAAAGAATAACCTCTTTAAATGAAAAAGGTGTTAGAGGAACACTGAGACCAAGAGAAAACTGGCTGAACTAACGCTTAGCAATTACTGGGAAAACATTTCACCAACTGGTTTGACGAACTCAGTGATTCACCTGTCAGCAATGGTCATTTTTATAGTGGGGCAAGTAATAAAATAATGTCAGATCATGGGATCTGCAGTGAGATATTCCCTAATAGTTGAGATATACGGTTATTATCTCAGTATAACTTTTTAAATCCTTAGACAATGTGGAAGTAAATCAAGAGACTCGGAAGTTTTGGAATAGGCAAAATTCCAGGGAAATTCATATGAATATAACTTCTGGGAGACAGTATTAGAAAATGACTGAAATTTACTAAACAGAAACCGAGTCAACTATATGATTCTGTGTTTAGGGAAAGATCATGTGCAGTGAAGGGGCTTATTTAAGCACAGAATATATCAAAAGGAGAGTCAGAAGAAAATGTTGGTAGTTCCCACTGTGTGAAGGAGAGGGAGTCTTTGCTAAGATGAATGGAACAATAGATTTTCTTGGAAAAGAAAAAAAAGAAGCCCTTCTTTTTCTTCAAGCTTCCTTAGCTGAAAACCACTTCTTAAGGTGAACCAATGTCCTTGCTCTGATTGCAGGCTCACCGAGCAACTTCCTGAGGTATAGTTTCCCAAGTTGCAGCTTGCCTACAAGAAAAGAAAGGGCTGGTAAAAGTGACAGAAACCTCCAGTACCCCTGACAGATGTTTCTCAGGGTGAATTACTCAGGTGTAACTCCTGTTGAAAGAGTTTCCCTTATGACCTAATTACAGGGAAAGAAGGCAGAGATCCATGGTTTGGGCATTCAGACCTAGATTTACATATAAGCGTCTATGAATGGGGATCTTTCCTTGACAGAAGCACCTATTCTCAGCATACAGACAAAATCAGGGGTTGATCATGAAACAATGAGGACAAAACCCTGAACTGCATATGCAACTCTGTGGAATCCTGTCAGGGAAGCCAGGTAACTTTGGCTTAGAAGCTTGTACATCACCATTTTAGAATTGTACCTCTTTAATATTCAGTTAATGTGAAAATTAAGATGCGCTGTGGCCAATAGACCCCTAGCACCTCAGCCACAGTTGGACAATTGGTTAATATCCAAAGTTATTAAAAGGCTCCTGAAAATCAACAACATCTGAAACAGTTAAACTTGTCTCTTGGAAAAGAAAGGAAGTGTACTTTACATTTTTACATACCCTGCATTTCCCACAGCAAAAGAGTGGACATTGCACCCAATACAGATCAACTCAATACTCTTAGCTAAATCTTAAATCTTAAATACTCTCTTACAAAAACTATAAACCTTGATAGAAACTGAAAATCAGTGGAATCCTAAAGAGACTTTTAATTCCTCCTGTCTAGACCCCACAGAGCTGATCCTGGTCTTCAACATCCTTTCATTGTTTAAGTTCACCAGGTTTGGTTTCTGTTGCTTGTAGCCATACAACATCAACTAATACACAATACAAATACAAATAGCAAAATACAAAAAGTAATATAGTTTTTTAAGATAATCTTCAATAATTTATTTTTCTCACCCTCCACAATTCCTTTAGTGTTACCATCTGCCTATCTTTTGTTTGTTTATTTGTTTTTTTGTTTTCAGACACTTTATGTTACAGGTCACATATGACCACATACTGATTTAAGCCTTTTGGCAGTAGCTTCCCATATTCTTTTGCAGGCTCTGGAACTTTCAACAGGGCATACCTGAGGAATTGCTTAAGGATTTTACTTTTTCACTTTTGAAAATGGTCAGGCAAATAACATGCCCTTAAATATTTGCTGGTGAATGAATAATGGAGAACCAAGTAGATTTTAAATGCTAGTCTCAAGGTTTCTTGGCAGGAATTTGTAGATGAAAATGATGAAGAAGTAAGAGAATTTAAAGGGTTATTCCCATGGGGTTTAGGAAGTTTTAGAGAGGGAATGGATTCAAACAGGAAAGGTCTGACAAACTGGGAATATGGTAGTCAGGGGTTATACACTGGAACAATTGGAAAATATACCGAAGGTTGGAGTTATTTTATAGTAATAAGAAAAGGTGAGAGAAGAATTTTTTAAGCTTTGTTAAGCTTTACATATTCCTTCATTCTTTCTCGTGCATATATTCAAAACAAATAAAAAGCCACTTATATAAGTAGTTAGTGGGCAAAAATTGAATAATGGACAGTTGAATCTTCCAGTTCCGTTTGTAGGTCTGAATAAATAGAATTCACTTCTCTATGATAAATAAAGAGTGAGAAAAATAATATTATAAGGCAATGATGGCAAAACAAAACAAATGAGGTAGGGCTTTAGAGAGAGGGAGTATGATCAGTGAGTAAGTTTGGACTATAAAAGCTTGAGGAAGACCAGAAAGTTGTGACATATTCTTGACTTCTGAATATTCATTCACCGGCAACGCACTCTAGGCTCCCTGGCTCACCTCCTGAAAGAGCCTCCCCCCACAGGGCCTCTCACTGGGGAGCTTCCTGCTGGGGTGTCATATTTCAATGTTCTAAGAATGAGGCTGCCTGAAGGGTCTATATTTAGAGTATGACTCCCTAGCAGGGACAGCTGGATGTCTGGGGACTAACTTCTGCATACCTTGTCCCTGAGTTCTGGGATTATTCTGAGGGGTTTGTAGGGGTGGTTCAGTGAAATTTTAACAGAAGGCAGAAAATGAAAAGGCCTCTTTCTCCTGGTGAGTGCTTGGGATCCTGTGAACTATGCTTTTTGTGAGGGAAAAATGACATGGATCTCAGAGGTGTTGCAGTGATTTACAGACACCCACAGACCCTCACCACTATCTCCACTGGAAGATGCACAACAGTAACCATTGCTAGGGTGACATAGTACATGAATGGCCAATACCAGATATCGGAGTAGGGTCATGATTAAATGAAAAGTCCATCTACCGAGCCTCACTTTATCAAAGGGATAACAGGGAATTCTCTAATTTCTGAATGATTTATGGGCTAAACCATACAACTTCAGAGTAGATTTTAAATAAAGACCTTGAATGAAGAGCAGGCTAATCTGTGAAGTTACTAATTTTTTAAGGTTCATCTGAAGATACAGGATTCAATTGAATTTGGGGTCTGCATAAATTCTGTCTTTTGACGCCAGAAGGAAAGGTAACCAGCAGCCTTCTATGAAGACCTCAGTAGTCTGACACTTAATACTATGAAGTCAGCCAGGAAGAAGCAAGGGCTAGAGGTTCACCTATTTAAAGTGGTCATAATTAAAACACTGACCACCTCACTATAGATTCATGTTATCCTTCAATCTATAAATCATATTGAAAGCACACTGGTTTTGTTTTTAAGGGCATGTTTTTGAATTTTAATATGGTGTTTGAAAGCTGCTATTTCCTGTGCAATCAAAATAAAATATTTTTAATGCAGTACAAATTAACCAAATCGAGGCCTCCCTATTAACTGGGAAATCTTTATAAATATATATATACACACACACACACATAGATACTTAAATTCTTTTTTCCCAAGTCGTATAGCTTTATTGTATTTTCTGATTACAGTAATGTAGCTTGAGTCTATAAAAAATGAAGGAAAAAGTAGAACATAAATGTATTAAACATATCAAAAACTCACTACGACTCGGGCTTTCTTTTCTTTCCACCCTCCCCACAATTTTGGTGCAGTGGCTGCACGTAGGAAGGGGTGAAATTTAAGGGACGGGTGCAGGAGTTTCAGAGCCGACGAAAGGATAAAACATTTCTCCAAGAAGTGTAAGTAAACGGTAGACCCAAGAAAAGATGCTGCTCCTTCCTGTAATTAGAGAAAGGCAAATTCAAACACCAGAAAGCCATGGCCACTTCTGGCTTCTGCTATTGTTATAAAGGAAAAGAGTGACGGGAACCAGTGTGATGGGGGGAGGTACGGGGCATGCTGGTGCCTGCCGCACTGCTTAAGGGAGTGGAAATTGGGGGGCCAGAGCTCACTGGTGACGTGGTCGTCACGTGACCAATAGCTGCCTAGAGCTGAACTCCTGCTAGTCGCCTCTGTCTGGGTACCAGCCCCCTATTACTCTGCAGGCTTGTGAAGGAAGGAGGAAATTAACCTCGGACTGTGCAGGTCGGTGGGAGTGCGGGCTCTGCTTGGAGAGAGGTGAGGGTGGGAGAGGGCCAAGAGAACCACTGATCCAGGTTCGGGCCGATTGGGGCTGTATCCCATTCTCACTCCCTTTATAAATACCAGCTCCACCCCCACCCATCCCCGTGCCCATTTTAGTAGAGAACTGTCGGACTTCAGGCGAGGTGGTGAGGGGAGTGAATGGCGGTTACTAAGACTGCGAGGAAAGAAAAAGGACCACAATCAGGGCACTCTTATCCCGAGTGCTGCTCAGTCCACCAAGCACTCTGTCTCCTCAGTCCCTGTCTGTCGGCAGGTTTGTAAATCTGTTGGTCTATAGATCGCTGCAAAAGTCGGGGCGAGGGAAGGAGCGAACTGTCTTGGGACCCTGCAAGTCGGTGCGAAGGTGGGATGAGCCCTGGATCCTAGGTGGGGGCGGCGCAGGAGAGAGGGTTGGAATTCGTGCCGGCCAGTTCCAGTCGCCCTCTCCCGGCCCCTTCTTTCTGCACACTTCCTCCCAATTCGGTGCAGGGAAAGGGGTGTGGCAGCATTTGCTGGGGAAATGGCGGACGACAAGGGCGGGGGTAGAAGGGGGGTGGGGGAAGCTCGGATAAAAAAAACCCAGGGATGTGAGAAATATTTTCAACTCAAAAACTGAAATTTCTGAAAAGCGAGTGTTGGGTCCTGTGTTCTCAGTGCTGATCCATGCACTACACTTTCAGTTCTCCACCGTTGGCTGTCTATCCGTCTGTCCTTCTGCCAGACTGTCCATCAATCACTGTGGAAGAATCACCAACAACAGAAGACAAGGAAAGAAGAAGGAATTTCCCTGACTTTGGTAGAGGTTGGTGTGAGAAATTGCCTGTGAATCTTTGGGGG
>PVJD01016754.1:0-19900 GCA_004026545.1 Mormoops blainvillei
CTGTTGGATAATCTGAAGAGTAAGGACATGCATCTGCTCCCACCTAGGCACGCAGATCATGAGGGAGGTGGATAGAATACCACATCCGGAGACTGCAGAGGTATTTGTTTACTAACTCACACTGGAGGAAAGGTCCTTCTGAGGGAAAAAGGATGTATCCTGGGTGAGAACAACTCCAGCAAATGAACATTCCCAAGAGGCAAAAGGCAGAGGTGTAAGAAGGAATGGATTCCACAGGCAGGAGCCAACTTTAGGGCAGGGGAGCAAGGACAGGAAGTGAGATGTGTCCCTAAAAGTCCCCCTGTGAAAGCTTAAATTCCTTGAGGGTTCCCAAGGTTTCACATTTTTTCCCTTCACATCTGGTTTTCCCTTTTGATGCTCCTCAAACCTTGAACACACACTTACAAATTCGTGTAACTGTCTGGCTGTGTGTGTTAGAGAGGAAAGTGAAAGCTGAGAATCCTCATTACCCTTGAAGCTCCCAGAGATCCTTGCATAGAGAACAGCAACTTACCCAGGATAAGGTCTTCCCACATTCCAGACCTGCATCCACCATGAAGTTTGTAGAGCCCCCTGGTGGAGTCAGGAGTAATATATGACTCAGAAAAGCCCACTGATGCAGGTAGACAACTTCAGGGTGGACTGGGATTCAATCTGTGCCTTTCCCAAAAATCTATGGGGAAACAACCCTTAAGAGTGAGATGGAAACTTCCATTTGATTTATAGAGGCAAAACACCAGGCACAGTGCCTTCTTTAGACTTGGCACTCAGTAATTGGGCAGCCACCATGATGATTATGATTATTGAGATTCAGCTGCTATAGATATCCTGTGACCTTAAATGATCTGAGAAAGTTTCACAGTGTAAGAAGC
This sequence comes from Mormoops blainvillei, assembly GCA_004026545.1. Lineage (NCBI taxonomy): Eukaryota > Metazoa > Chordata > Mammalia > Chiroptera > Mormoopidae > Mormoops > Mormoops blainvillei. The sequence continues at coordinate 873 of PVJD01016754.1, forward strand.
CCCAAAAACTCAGAACAAGTAAGTTGTTACGTGAAGAGTTTGAGGGCATTGTCAACAATCCAGCTCTAAATCTATCCTTAGCCTTTCTTCCTAGCAAGTTTATGTTGGCCAACAGAGCCCATGAGCATCACACTTAGGCCATAAGTCTGAAGACTCCTGGGAGCTGGGTTTATTGCTCCAGTGCTTCTTGCTCCAGAAAAACACATTCCTTCTACTGTAGTCCCTTAGGTGCTGTTTCCCCAAGGGTCAGAGGGTGTTTTGAAAGACCTACCATGTATCATGCTAGAGGCCCGAGGAGGCCAGAAGATACTGCATGAGGTGAGAGAAAAATCAGAGCAAAGCAGGGTCAAAGGGTAGGGTGGGAGTGGAGAGGAGAGGAAGATATGACCAGACAGTGTCTCAACAGGAAACAGTTGGCACATTCAAATGAGGATGATTTGAAGAGGGTTCTTTTACAAAGGCACTAATTATACAATGTCAGCTAGTGGGAAAATGCAGGAACTCAGGGCAAGCAGCAGCAGAGCTGTTACCACCCCTAGGCCTAAAGGGACGAGGAGAGAGAGAAGTTACCAGAAGGAAAGAGGAATGTAGGCTTCCTTGAAAGAAGCAGTGACCTTAGGTCAGCAGAAAGAGCCAATCCAAAGAGAGAACAGAGCATTATAAATATCTGGACCTTACTGTCCTCCTACCCTCTGATTTACTTCCAGAACTCTTTACAGTTTGAAGCTAACTGGAAGTTTGTGGACAAAGGAACCCTGTTGATATAATCTATAGAGATCAAGCACCCCAGCCATAGAACAGGCTGGAGAAGGGTGGAAAAGAGCCAATAGAAGGCATCTAGCACAGTAGAGGAGGGACATCTAAGGAGCTGTTTTAGTGTGGTTGGTTGGTTGGTTGGTTGGTTTGTTTGTTTGTTTGTTTGTTTGTTTGTTTTTGTCCAAAAAACAAGACCACAGGCCCATTAGCAGCAGGACAGGCTTAGTATAATGATCCCTCAAATGGGTTTATGTCCACCATCAAAACTTTCTCTTTGCTCTTGGGGTGAAAGACTGCATCATTTTGGAAACAGTCATGTCCAGGAATAGGAGTAGGAAGAGAAGATCCTAGCAAGAAATAACTTTTCCTGTGGCTATTAGCAGGACCACAGGAAAGTGGAAAACGATATGGTGAGCGGGTAGGAAAAGGTGCCAGGGGTGGGAGTTGGGTAGAATGGAAGCGCTCATAAAGGAAAAGAAACCTTTGGCAGTCAGAGAATAGCACAGAGTAGGAAGAGACTATGCAAAGTATAGTCAGGGATCCTTAATAAATGGTCTCTGTCAGAAAATTAGGGGAGAGAAGGGGTGGCAGGGAATGGGGTCCAGTTGAGATATCATATTGTTCATAGTCCAAGATTCGACTTCTCTTTTCACCAACATCCTCCTGGAAGTTGTACAGATCTTTCTCTAACACCACAGCTGTGTGTGTGTGTGTGTGTGTGTGTGTGTGTGTGTGTGTGTGTGTGTGTGTTTTCGCTTGTCACTAAATGATCAGCATTCAAAGAAATGCTTCTATTTTGGGGGCATTACCATCTCTAAAACAAGAGGCAGAAAAGTAGAGGGAGGCAGCTAGAGGCTGCATTTAATCTTCTCTACATCGCAGTGCGAAGGAAACTGGGGAATGAAAACATAGTCATTTAGAAAATGGTTGATGAGTCACTGATTGGCACCGCGTGGAGAAAAAGAGAAGTCATTATTCATTCAGAGTATGCCTGGTCTTTTAAAAATAGGCTCCTCACTCTGCTGGAGGGGGTGTCTGGGCTTTAGAGACTGAGAGGATGATGGCAGAGGGCAAGGGCTGGGATGGAAACTGCCCAAGGCAGGCAGGGCCCTCTTTCTCCATCTAGATGCATCTCAGCCCTTGAAAAGCCTCCAGCTTTAAGAAGCAGAAAGACAGATTAATGCCGCCTTGTTCCTCCTGTGCCTCTTTCTTGAGGCCTTAATAATACTTTTTGGGAAACTTCAGCTTCAGGGGAACTGTGCCAAGTAGAAGAGACGGCACTTTCTGTGACCATAATTTTGCCAACAGACCCAACACTCCATTACTCACAGAGTTCCTTTTCCAGGTCCTGAGCTACACAGGTCTCTCTTCATCTTCCTGCTTTTGTCCTCTTTGTTGTTCATTATTTGTTTTATAATTGAGTTGGTGGGGGTGGTGGATTTGAATCTGTCAAATTAGAACATGGTGAAATGTTCGCTGGAGGAGGAAAATTAAAGTCCCGAGTAAGCAGAGGCTAGAGATTGCCTGGAAATTTTGTTTCTGCATGTGTTATAGGAAAACAAAATACAATCCTGCCTGCCAAGGGTTTTGCTAAGGATAGTTCTTGGGCCTTGACATGCAGATCTGGGCAATGGCTAAGGCACTGAACCAGAAAGAACTTGATTGGCTTATACTGAGAAGCGCATAGAAAAGAATGGATCTAGAAGGTGAGAGATGGCAAAGGGCAGAAAGCCTAGAGACCTTTTGAGAGACAGGAAAAAGGAGGGGCAACTGTTGGATTGTGATGAAATTAGCCAAGAGGAACTTAGGTCTGTGTTATGAATTGGTACTTTATGTTTTGTTGATACTACAGGAAAAATTTAAATAGTTTTTCAATTTTTGGAGTTTGTTGTAGTGGTGTTTCTTCTGAATGCAGCACAGAGCTGAGGTGGACAACAGGGTGGCCTGAATTTATACAGATTACAGGCTTGGCTTGTATCCCATTCATGCATATGCATGTACCCTCCACTGCCATGTACACTTTACAACATACATACAGCTTTCTTATATTATAGTTTGGCTTGTCACTTCCTTAATTATTGTAACTGTCCTTGCTCATACTGGGATAAATTTACCTACTCCAACGAGAGACAAAACAGAAAAGTCTGATGCTGGATCCAGTTTCAGAAAAGTAGGCAGATCTGCAAGGCCCAACTTTATCTCATCTTGGAATTCTATCCCAAATCTTCAATTTTTAATATTTAACATTTCAGTCTCTATATTCTGTGAGAAACTGCTAAGGTGCTGGAGATAAAAGAAAGACTCAGTAGCCTGCAGACTGTTGGGAGCCTGCAACTACAGTTACTTCTCATACAACATTATTTTAAACGTTAGCATATATACAATATACATTTTCACTGTTACATATTTAATTTTTATCAGAACAAATAATTTGCATTTTAATTTTATGCACTCTTTTTTTAGTCCTTCAAAACCCTAAAAACTACTTAGTCACACACACTCTCCTTTTGTCCAACCAAGATGTAATTCTTCTTGAAAAAATAGCAAAGCAATATGCTAAAAGAATTATATATTATAATCTAGTAGGATTTGTTCCAGGATTGTAAGGTCTCAATAGACATCTAAGAGGTATTTGATAAGATATAATGCCCATTCCTGATAGTGATTCTTAGTCAACTAAGAATATAAGGATACTTCCAAGCTAAAGAATATCTCTCATAAACCAACAAACAAACAGCAAAGAGCTAGAAACATTCCCATTAAAGTAAGGAAGAAACAAAGAACTCCTGGCATCACTGTTTTTGTTCCATTGTTGTTCAGCATTGCCCTGTAGGTTCTAGCCCCTGTGATATGATATTAAATAGTATCAAGTGGAATGACATGTCAACATTCCCAGATGATTTACTTGTTTGCCTAAAGAAGCCAAAAGAATCTAATGAAAAACCAATAGGCCAAATAATCAAATTCATTAAGGTGGGCCAGTTATAAAACAAATATACAAAACTCATTTTTATCATCTTTTCTATAAATTAGCAATCTCCAGTTAGAAAATATATTGAGAAAAGATTGCATTTTTAATAGTAGCTTGTGTTTTTAAAAGTTACTTTCATTATGCACAAGGTGTTCATCTGTGACATCCAGAAACAGAGATGATTACTTCTTTGAGTATTTACCATGTTCCAACTGCTGAACTGAGGCCAAGGTTTCCAAAGTGTATATTATAGAGAAAAAAACTAACACATCCATGGATGTCACTGCTTAGGATGAGATTTAAGTCTCCTTTTAAAACTAAGTGTATTTCAATTAATAGAAGGGGGATTTGTTTTAAGTGGGGAACTAGGCAAATGCTAATAGAGGCAGCGTGCTGGATTAGTTCTATTTGCCCCTCCCCACCCACCTACTTTCTTCCCTCTTCCTTCCTGAGACACTGGTCTTCATGGCTCACATCATGGGTTCCCTTGCTTCTCAGCACATGGGGAGCCCCAGCAAGAAATGTTGGGGAGGAAAGTGAGGCTGGGATACTTTTTCAGTATCCTGCTTCCTCTCCAGCAAGGGTCCTGCAGGTTGACTGGGCCATGGTCTTGCCACCTTCTCTAAACAGTTCCCCAGTTCCATCCATGCTTTCCCCCTCTTGCCCTTTCAGTTCTGGTGTGGTAACAGCTCCCTGCAATTGCTACCCTTGGGTCCTGCACTATCCCTTAGCTGGTTTCCTTGAATTCTGCCCACGCTTTTGTAACTGATCCCTTAACTAAATGCACCTCAGAATTACCCTGACTGATATGGTGATATGTGAGTGACTCAAGTTTGGGAAGCCAAACTGTGTTATTAAGTCATCATAACAATCTTTTAAGAAGAATATCATTATCCGCATTTGACACAGGAGGAAAGTGTAGCTTAGAAGAGTCTAGGTAGGTTAAGCAATGTCACCGAACTATTTAACAGCAGTGGTGGACCAGATGGGAAGTCTGGTGTCTGTCTTCTGCTTTAACACTTCAATACACAGCATCTCAGGTAAACCCAAAGCTGTGCCCAGCCTTGCTGTTAACCCACCACCTCCTTGTAGTTTCTCCAAGTGAAATACAAGAGTAACTCTGGCTAACTGTGATCTAACTCCTCAGGTTTCTTTTCCTCAGTCCAAATGCTTTAGAAGGTCCTGTTCTGGGGAGTGGTTGGTTATGTATCCTTTTTAAAACCTCTTCAACTAGCTAGTGGCTTGGGGATTCAGGAATGAAAAGGGTCCCTGTATACTAATCTTTAGGCTCCTACAGAATTGACATTGCTGTAATTGACTATGTCCCATTTGAGGTGATAAAACTAAGGCATATTAAGTCCACACCCACTCAAGATTGGCAGGCTCCTGAGGTGATTCCAGCCCTTCTGACCTACAAGAGGTGTCATAAAATTTAAGCCAACTAATAATGATTCATGCTGTTCTCTATACTTCCATGGATTTTAAAGGTTTCATAAACAGCATTACACTTTATATAATCATTTTAGGAGGTGGGGGGACTTATACTTTACTCTTTATATAGAGAGAGGAGATAAAAAAATTTAAATAATTTTGTGAAGCTCATTTAACTTTTCACTGAGGAAAATCTGAGTGATCTTAGCCTTTTATTTACTGTTTCTTTTTGCTTGCTTTCAAGGGGGACAACTATTCTTATAAATTCAAATATTTAATTGTTTTTTAAATAAAAATTATCTTTTCAGATTTTAATAACAGTGATATAAATTCAAATACTCAGATGGTCCTTAGAAGGAAGTGTAGCATTGTGGCTAAGAGCTTGAACTTAGATATCAGCAGCCCTGAGACCAACTCCCCAGCTGTGTTATGTAAGGAAAGTTTCTTAACTTCTTTGTGTTTTAGGTTCCTTGTGTGTAAAATGAGACCAATGATGGTATTTGCTTCATATGGATATTGAACGAAGTAAATGAGACAGTTCATGTAAACCTTTAAATGTGGTGCTTAATGTACAGTAAACACTCAATAATTGCTAATTATTATTATTACTGTGTTGAAGGTTCTGTGATAGGCACTGAGGAAGGTCAAAGATGAAAGAATTTCTGCAAGCAAGTGGATTATTATTTTATAGAGAATAATGAGCATAAACAACTATAATACAAGGCAGAACTAATGGATGGTCTGATAGAAATATGGTGTCATAACAATACAGAGGATGGAGAAATTATTTCCAGCGTTATATTCTGGGGAAGGATGCATGATGGAGTGCCATTTGGATTGACCATAAAGATGGTTGGGCCTTTTATAGTTAGATTAAGAGGGAAAAGAATTCTAGGCAGAGGAAACAATGGGAACAAAGGTCCAGAGGTCAGGGGATTAATGTGATTCTCAGGGAAGAGCTTAGCTGGAGCACAATATGCATTAGGGATGAGGGGAGACAAATGAACTAGAAGAGTGGACAGGGACTTGAAGGATAGATAGGAGACAAAGAAGAAGATAGGCTGTGGGCAGGTAGGCAAGTGGGCATGTAAGAAACTGAAGCCAAGAATGGAAGGAGAAGTAGAATGCAGTCAGAATTCTGTTTTCCTGCTCCTGACTTTGTATTGATTGGGCCATGAGACCTCTGGACTGAGTTTCTTCATTTAGAAATGGGTGCATTGGACCACATCATTGCCAAGACCATTTCCATCTATATCATTGGGAGCCTAAGAAGCTAAGGTAGATAGTAAGCCATCTGCAGCCTGAGGCAAAATCTAGTAATGAAGTAGCAGGGCCACATTCATGCTAACAATGCCTGGAGTTTAGTGACTATGTCAACTGTTCTTCATTAATCCTTAAACTCAGACCAGGGCACCATTCCTTCTACCCATTTTGAGTGAGGGGCATGTTCTGTGGGATCAGGGTTGTATATCTCTCCTAACAGAGCTGAAAGTCCCCCTCTCTCAAGAAACAGGATAAGAACATTTTACAGAAGAAAGACCTCATCATTTATCTTGAAGCAAAAGCAAAGACTGCATGGTTTGGCCTCATTGATGATGCAAAGATCAATGGAGACTTGTTCATGTAACATAATAATAGCATTTAAGGGGCTTCCAATTTTGGTAATGGGAAAATAGTAATTTAGACCAACACTCCCACAGAAGACAGATTTAAAAAACTGAATGGAACTTCTATCGATCAAGGTCTCGCCAAGAGACAGAAATGACTCTAGTTATTTTAACAGAGGATTTAATATAAAGAATTATTAACTAACTATAAAGTTATTAATTAGGTAACTGAAAAGGCAAAAAGAGAACACTAAAGTTATCACAGAGGTAGCACCTGCTAGAGGCAGTTACCACTCTTGGGGCTGGGGAACAAAGGAAAGAGGTTAGAATTATCAAAACATAGGGGTTCCCAGTCCCATGGGGTTGAGACCCAGACCTCTGAAGATATGCTATCAGCTACTGGTACTGTTGTTTTTTTGTGGGGGGTGGGAGGGTTGGGGACTGCAATGAAGTTGATCTGGAGTGTTAGAAAGCTGCAAACTGGATTTAACTGCTACAGGAAGGCAGTGCTACTGCCAAGAAGCTGCACTTCTGCTGTGATGCTCTCAGGAACAGGAAGCAAACAGAAAGGAGAATGTCCTTCCTTCCTCTGTAGCCTTCTACTCTATTCTAGTGCCCCCTATTGGCAGAGCCTGATAGCTAGCAAGCTAGCTTGAAAAGTAGAAATGGGTTTGCACAGAAAATGTTAAGTATATTTACATGGTTGTGAAACAAGTCTCCAGAATTTTTTCATGTTGCAGAACTGAAATCCTGTACTCATTAATCAACAACTTCCTTTTGCCCTGCTTCCCCAAGCCCCTGGTAACCAACATTCTGCTTTCCATATCCATGAATTTGACTACTTTAGATACCTCATATAAGTGGAATCACACAGTATTTGTCCTTTTGTGACTGGCTTATTGTATTTAGCATAATGTACTCATGGTTCATCCATATTGTAGAATATGATATTTCCTTTATAAGATTGTACAATATTCCATTATATGTATATACCACATTTTGCTTATCCATTCATCCCCTGAAGAACATCATATTGCTTCCATTTCTTGATTATCATAAATAGTGCTGCTATGGACATGAATATGCAAATATTTCTTTGAGACCCTGCTTTCCGTTCTTTTGGGGATATCTCCAGAACTGCAATTTCTGACATAAGGATGTACAGTAGTTTTATTTTTAATTTTTTGAGGAACCATCATACTGGATTTCATAGTGGTTGCGGCATTTTACAATCCCACTAATAGTGCACAAGGGTTCCAACTTCTCCACATCCCCACCAACACTTGTATATTTTGGGATAGTAGCTATCCTAATGGATGTGAGGTGATAACTCACTGTGGTTTAGATTTGCATTTCTCTAATGATTACTGATGTTGAGCATCTTTTTATATGCTTATTGGCCATCTCTATGTCCTCTTTTGAGAAATGTCCATTCAAGTCCTTTGTCCATATTTTAATTGGGTTATTTGATTTTTTGTTTTTGAGTTACAGAAGTTCTTTATATATTCAATATATTGGTCCCTTATCAAATACATAATTTACACTTTCTCCCATTCTATAGGTTGCCTTTTTACTGTGTTAATTATTTACTTTGATGAGCAAAAGTTTTTCAGTTTTATCTAGTCCAATTTATCTATTCATGCTTTCATTGGTTATGTTTTGATATCCAAGAAATCATCGTCCAACCTAATGTCATGAAGTTTTTCCTCTATCTTTTCTTCTAGGAGTTGTATCATTTTGTATGTCATCAGACCATAACTTAACAATTGTACAGACCCTTAGAATACAATGAGAGGCCCAAGAACACCAGGGTAAACTGCATCAGGGACTCATATGGTCCAGACACCAGCAGTAAGAGAAGTACAGTAAACAAGGTGGTAGATGACACCTTGGAACATAAGCACCAGCTCTAACACCCAGGCCCCAAGGTTGCCATCATTTTTATGTTCTTCCAGGAGTCAGCTTTATTTGTAAAAGAATGATATAATAAAACTCCAAGAGTTTCTCTAGCTCTAAACATCCTCTCATATATTCATTCAATCTACACTTACCATGCATCATCTATGTAGGAGACAGGGTTCTAAGAACCTTGCATGTTCTAAGTCTTTCCATCCTCAGAATGCACTAACCAAGCATCTGCTATGTGCCCAGCAAAGCTCTAGGTGCTAGGAATTAAAATTACCAAGATATACCCTTTATGCTCAAGGAATTCATCAACTAGTCAAAGTCACAAGGGTTTGGGGGTTTGTTTGTTTGTTTGTTTGTTTTTCTTTTGCTTTTACACTTTTCCTTCTGCCTCTTTTTATTATACTCTGGCTCTTATTTCTCCCTGACTGATCTTCCATATAGCTCAACATATGTCAGGCTGTCAACATATGGCATGTTTTGCAAACAGATAAATAGTGGCACATATGCAACCATATATTCCTGGCACGCAGATGCCCCAGCTTGGCTTCGTCAGTCTCAGCATTTGGTAAAGTCTCTCTCAGAAATTCCAGAATGCACTAGCTGCCCAAGTGGTTAAAATAAGTTGTTCCATGTCTCCTTTGGTACGGAACACTGTCTCCCTGCCCTTTTAATTTGGAGGAATTTAATACCAAAGCTCTGTCATTACTCTCAACTATTTGAGATGTTCTGACCAGAGGTCAAGTTATCCACTGAAGAATCTTTTGTTTTTCCATTTGGCAGTGATTCATTATGTCCTCTGTGCCAGTGAATCAGCCCTACTAAGACATGGATAGATTGTGCTCTAAGAGTCTTAAGTCTATTTTGTCTGCTTAAACATAAGAATAAGTCTGTGTAGCAGACTCTGTAAATGCCTCACCCATGCCCTTCAACACTCACCATTTCCCTGCATGCCAGTCAGAGTGCCTGAATTTGTATTTCTTTGAGGACTTTCTCTGCTCATGGACACAGTAGGCCTAAGGTGCTCCTATACTCCACTTCCCCAATATCCCTCGACCAATGATGGGTAAATGCCCAGCTTTCTCACCCTTCAGTGGGATAATTGTGAGGTAGTGGATCCCAGAAATTCCACTGAGGAACTTGATTGATAGTGTATCCTAATTGATTCCTTCCTCTTCCTCTCTTCCTCTCTCTTCTCCATAATTCACTACCAGTGTTTCCTGGGATTACCCCATAAACAAAATGCTTATACTTGAATCCTTGTGTCAGGGTCCTCTTCTGGGAGTACCCAAATTAAGACAATCTGTAATTCAACTTTGGGGAAAAGGTGATCAATTATAACACAGGATTTCCTCAGTTTCAGACTTTTTACAGGTGTCTCAGGTGGCGGTCTGTGCTATAAAAATGCTCTCAGATGTTAATAAAACTAGCATCAGCTCCCAAACTGTTGGAAATACTGTGCCCAGGTTCTACTTGGTCACTGGATGCAGTGAGAATTTGTCCCAACAGCTAAGCAGAATTGTCCTGCCCTGGCCATGTGGCAATGGGAGTAGAAAAGATTGAGAAAGTAAGATTCTGCTACTTTTTCTGTTCCTGTATGGCTTTTTGCTGCCTCCCTCTTGAGATCACTTTTTTTCCCTTTTCTTTGTGAAGATTAAAATGTGCACAAACAATAACGTAAAGGAAAACAGCAATCAAAGAAGAAAAATGAACATGATTATTTGGTTGTTCTAATAGTTTATCAGAAGCTCAATGTGTACTCAATCTGAGTTAACATTCAATTGCTAAGGACTCAGGTTAGACCCACGGAGTCAAAGCCACTTAACAAAGGTAACTCATGACGAAGTAAAAAGTATCTCTATACTATTGCCCTCTAACTGGCTACTTCAAATTTTTTCAAGGAAATCCCGGTGGCAAAATTTGATTTGTTACAAGCTGAATATTAGGAGGAAGAAAACAAGAGTTTGAGATGAAAGTGAAGCCTATTACATTTCAGCCCTTTATCCATTTAGGAACCTCTAGGTCAGCACTGTCCAACAGAACTTTCTGTGATGAAGGAATTTTCTAGAGCTACACTGTCCAATATGGAAGCCACTAGTCACATAAGTCTACTGAGTACTTGAAATGTGGGTAGTACATTCAAAATGTATTACAGTTATTTAAATAATTCATATATTACATTACCAATGTACAACATAGCTTTATATTGTACTATAATTATAATAATGGTTATTCCATTCCAGCTCCCCTCCCAATCCCTTCCTCCTTCCTCTCCCCAGGGAAGCCCTGGCTTGAGCTCATTTTTCTGTCTTTGACCCAAGTACTACCTTTAGGATTGATTTTCTGTTCTTGCTCTCAAGACCTGATCACTGTCCCCCACCTCACAGACTTGGGAATCTGTTGGTGGGATTACCCCCATGAGGGGAGTATCACACTTGTCCATCTACAAAGCAAACTTCTCTTTAAGCTCCTTTCTATTGATTCAGCCTGGGGGCTGAGACACCAAAGAAAATAAGGTGACTGCCTCAAACCTTGTATCACCTACATAATGCCTCATTTCCTTCATACCTAAGCTTGCTCCGAATTTGTGGAGAGACCTTGACAAATTATCCCCTGTGTAATAGGGAGGCATATGCTGTCATATGTCTGCATATATCCCCTTAGAGCCCTTCATCATCTTCATGCACACCTGTCACTCTCCTCCACCCTCAGCTGGTACCTGCATCTGTTTGTTAGAGGACAGTCCTCAGGCTGCTACAACCCACATTGTCCATGCAAGGAGATCCAGAAGTACCTGGGGATCTATGCTGCAGTGAGTTCTGATTCATTGGCTATAATGAGGAGGGAGGTCTATAAATATTCCAGTTTCCTTGTCCCCTGATGAGGACCTACACTGTCCCCAGGGCAGAACTGAGCCCAAGTTACCCTCTTGGGGGCTTTGCTTGATATATCACTGACCCTTGGAGTGCTTCTCTTTCCAGTTCTATTTCCTTACTGGTTTTTATGAACCCTCAGTCTACTATGAGGGAATCCAAACTAAAACAATTAATTATTTCTTTAAATAAAAAAACCCAACCCTAAACTCTGCGAAAAGTTTCTTTTTGTAACCTCTTAAAAAAATGAAAAGCTTGTTTTTAAAGGGGTTGGAGGGACTCATGGACAAAGACAACGGTATGGTGATTGTAAGGGGGGAGTAGGGTGGGTAGAGGTGGAAGAGGGTATAAGGAGAATAAAATGAAATGAAAAAATACAATTAAAAATTTAAAATTATATATAAAGGGGATGGTGGGCAGAAATATTTTCCTCCAATTAAACATGTAAAAATATTTTGAGCCAAGCTGAACAGATCAATGTTACCTTAAACTCTTGAAAATGTTGTTATCTGCCGGATAGATATGTTTGTAAAGGTTCTCAATTTAAACATTCGAATCAGTAGTTCAGTGTCAGGCCATCAAAATGTAAAAGGAAAGGAACACTTTTAGATTCAGCAAATATTTGTTGCAGGTGTACAATATTTGAGGCATTTGTTCCAGATGAAGAGATGAAAGTAACTGGGTACCCCATGTTGCTCTCAATTTCACACACTTCCAAAGAAGGAGCCTGCTAATCACATTGCTGCTTTGCCAAACATACTTGGTGACAGGGACCTATTAAAGATGAAATTGGGCTCTTCAATATATTTTTTAAAATTCACCAAAGGGCTATTTCATGACCTAGTTTCTTTATTAAGTGATAACGTATGGAACGTCTTGTTTTCAGTCCTCAGCAGCTGCCAAAACCTTAATGTATCAAATCCAACAGATCACAGCCATCCGGGAGCTCTATTAATAGCAAGATAATTTTCAAGTCCAGTGTACCAAGTAGCATTTTGTTTTTTGGTTAGGCATATAATATATTCCATATCACATCTGGTGAGTTGTGTTTTGAGGTTGCATTTTTTAAAATAAATCAGGCTCATTTTAAATTAGGGCACCAAAAATTCATCATTGTTTGGTATTTTGGCTTGGCATATTGTGGTGCCACAGCTAATATCTAGGTTTGTGGACCCTAAATTAAAACACAGTTATCTCTTTTATGTCCTTGTACTGTGCTTCTTGGTGTTTATCAGGAATCGCGGAAGTGTAAAAAGAAAATAGCTCTGGAAAGGAAGCAAGTTGCAATGATTCCATGAAACACAGCTAATTTGGATTCTGGTCTACTTGGGGGCATCTCAAATGAGGGAGAAGAACCACACAGCATAAGAAAACACAACATTTCTCCCTTTTTCAAACCATTTACCAAGTTCATGTGTGTGTGTGTTTGTCTGCGTGTGTATATCTTGTTTAAAAATCCTTCCCTACCACAGGGTCATAAAGCTATTGTGATGGCTAATTTTCTGTGTCAACTTGGTTAGGCTATAGTGCCTGGTTGTTTGGTCCAACACCAGTCCAGATGTTGCCGTGAAGGTACTTTATAGATGTGATTAACATTTACATTGGTAGAGTTTGATAAAGCAGATTACCATCCATAGTGTGTGGGGGCCTCATACAATCAGTTAAGACCTTAAGGGAAAGGATTGAAGTCCCTCAAGGAAGAAGGAACTTGGTCTCCAGGCTGCTTTCAAATTCAATATCGCAGTATCAACTGTTGCCGAATCCCTAACCTAATAGTTTGCCCTGAAGATTTTAGACTTTCTGGTCCCACCCCTACAATCATGTCAGCCAAATCCTTAAAATCTCTCTCTTTTCTCTCTCTTTCTCCCTCTCTCCCCTCATATATATATAAACATATATATAATAAATAAATAGAGATAGATATTGGTATATAAATATTGGTTCTGCTTCTCTAGAGAACTCTAATAAAGATATTCTCCTGTGTGTTCCTTTAAAAGTCCAGTTTGGGCTCTGGCTGGTGTGACTCACTGGACTGAGTACCGGCCTGTGAACTAACAGGTCACTGGTTCAGTTCCCAGTCAGGGCACATACCCGGGTTGCGAGCCAGGTCCCAGGTAGGGGGTACACAAGAAGCAACCACACATTGATGTTTCTCTCGCTCTCTCTCTCCCTCCCTTCTCCTCCCTCTAAAAATAAATAAATACAATCTTTAAAAGTTAAGTTTGGGATTTCACAACTAACTTTTTAACCATCTGAAATTGATTTTGTAGCTATATTCTTAATTTAGTATTTCTTCTGTCAATTTTACATACTTTGGAAAGTAAGAAGAAATGAATGTGTGTATTTTCCAGTCCTCCTGGACTGTAACTTTGTTTATCTTTTTAAAAGCATAAATATCTAGTCCTCGTTCAAATTCTGATTCAGTAAGTCTGAGCTGGGGCCTAAGCATATATATTTTGTTAATACAGGGAATTCTGAAGTTCTATATAGAAGAAAATATAGATTAATACTTTTATATCTTTTAGATAGGGGACATTTGAGAATGATACTAGAGGCAAAATCCATTAAGAAAAAAGCTTGCAATATTTGACCATAGTAAATATTTTAAACTGCCTACCACTATCAGGTATAAGATGAGTAAGTTGTGGTGATCTAATGTATAACATGGTGACTATAGCTGACAGTACTGTACTGTGTATTTCAAATTTGCTGAGAGTAGAAATTGTGTTCTCAAAAAACAAAGGTAACTATGTGAGGCAATGAACATGTTGATTAACTCGATGGTGGGAATCATTTTACAGTGTGTCCATATATATATGTATCTCAAACCATCACATTGTACAGTTTAAATATATGAGAATTTTTTCAATTAAACCTCAATCAAGCTGCAAAAATTCACATAGAAAAGTGCATCTGTAAGATTTTTAAACTGTCCAGCAAACAATGCCACAAGGGAAGTTGAAAGTACAAGGACCAACTTGGAAAAATGTAAAATACCTATTAAAGTTAATATCCATATGTAAAAAGCTTTAATGAGTTAATACTACAGAAGCAAATAAAATAAATCAGGGTGATTAAGAGCGTGAGTTATGGGATATGACTGCCTGGATTTGAATCCTGACCCCAGCACTTACAAACAAGATCCTGGTGCGTATATTACTGAAATTTGCCTCTATTTTTACATCTCAAAAATGGTAATACTAATAACTTTACTGAGTCAAGGTGAATATTAAAATAGGCAATGCCTATTAAGAGCTTAGAATAATGGCACATTGAAAGGTATCAATAAATATTAGCTTTTTAATTAAAAGAGTAACATCCCAAAGAAAAATGGGCAAAGGTCACAAATGGGCAATTCATTAAAGGCAACAATAACAACCCAATACAAAAACTGATGAAACATATAAAAAAGTGCCTTCACTTTTGATTAGAAAAATACAAAATAAAATATGGTATTATTTTCTTGTTATCATGGAAACGACATTGTCAGATTGCCAAAGATTAAAAAGATAGACAACATCTATAGTTGGAGGGGGTGATGGGAAACATATTCCCACACATTCTCTATGGCTGATACTTAGTATGGTTGTAAAGGTAAATAGCAGTCATCTCACCACCAGTATCTTTGAGTACCACACACTACCCCAGCTCCTTGGCCCCTCTCTCCTGGGACCTGAACCTCTGAGTCCAGTAATAAAAAGGCTACCCTCAGGACTCTGCTCTGCTAAGGTCAGTATCCAATGTGCTGTTGAGTATTTGGAATATAATCTCTGCATACAATATTTCTGTAGAGTATTCTTAAAATATGTCAGAGCTTAAAGGTATGTACACCAAGAAACTAATGAGAAAAAGGTATAAAAGTCTACATTTTCAGAAGGTTATTACAAAGTTGGAAACAACTTAAAAGTCCTACAAGAGACTTCAGTTAAACTTGTTATGGTATATCCATACAATGTAATATTATGCACATCTTAAAACAAAGACTTTAAATGCCCCCAGTATGTAATTAATGGGGAAAGAGTTACAAAACATCATAGTCAGAATGATTTCTTTTGTTTGGGTATGTATTTTTCAAGTATTTGTTTGTGTAAATAAATATATATATGTGTGTGTATACATATACATACACATACACACATATATACATATTTTTATATATGTAATTTTAACAGTATTTGTATGTGGCAAATTACAAAAATGGCCACAAATTAATCCTATCTCTATATACCTGAAACTTTGGAATGTGACTTTGGCTCTCCTCAGATCAAAAGGTAAAATCTGTCTATTGATTCCTTGAATCTGTACTTAGACATGTAACTTGTTTGGCCAATGGGACGTTAGCAGATGTGGTACTGGCACAGGCCTGAAAAATGCTTGGGCTTTGGTGCTTTGCCTCTTATTGTGTTTAGAAACTCGAGACCACCATGTGAATAGGTGAATAACCTATTGTCCAGCAGGTGAATAGGTCGCTGGAGAGGCCATATAGAGGAAAACTGAGGTGCCTTGGCTAACAGCCTGCCAACTTGCCAGCTGTAAGTGAGGCCATATTCAATCATCCAGCCTCAGATAAGCCTCCAGGAGAGTGCAGAGATACACTAAGCTCAACCCACAGGATTATAAAGTAATAATTGATTATTGTTTTAAGCCACTAAGTTCTGGATGGTTTGATATATAATCTCAGGTAAAAGAATTTGGATATTTAAAATTTCAAAAGCAGCCCTGGCTAGTGTGGCTCTTGGATTGAGCACCAGCCTGAGAACCAAAAGGGTCTGCGGTTTGATTCCCGGTCAGGGCATAAGCCTGGGTTGCAGGCCAGGTCCCCAATGTGGGGCACGCAAGAGGCAACCACACATGGATGTTTCTCTCCCTCTCTTTCTCCCTCCCTTCCCCTCTCTCTAATAAATAAATGAATAAAATATTTTTTAAAATATTATTTAAAAAATTTTAAAGTTCAAAAACAATTTTATAACTACATTTTCTAAACTTTTACAAAGAACATGCATTACTTTTAAAATCAGAAAAAAATTGTTTTATTTTAAAAAATTTAATTACTTTAAAATACTACTAAGTAGAAAGGAAGAAGGAACTACTACCCTTCACAACAGCATGGATGGACCTGGAGAGCATTGTGCTAAGTGAAATAAGCCAGGCGGTGAAAGACAGAGACCATATGATCTCACCTATAAGTGGTACCTAATCAGCAAAATAAACAAGCAAGCAAAATATAACCAGCAACATGGAAATAAAAAACAAACTGACAGTAACTAGAGGGAAGGAAGGAGGGTGATGATAGGGGAAAGGGAGGGGAAGGGTCATCAAGGAACACGCATAAGGGACCCATCAACAAAGCCAAATGGGGGAAGGATAGAGGGTGGGAGGTGGGGGTGAGTGGGGCTGGGGAAAGTAGTGGCAGGAAAATGTTGACAAAAACAAAGTGGTCAGGGGGAGGCTGGGAGTAGAGTGGGAAATTAAGAAGCCAAAGAACTGGTGGGTGCAGCCCATGGACATGGACTAAGAGGTGTGGGGATGGTGAAATGGGGTGCAGGGTAGAGGGGATATGGGGGGGACGGGACAACTGTAATGGCATACTCAACAAAATATACCAAAAAATAATTTTAAAAAATAAAAACTTTAAATTATTTTTAAAAGTATTTTTTAAATTTATTTTTAACATATTTTATTGATTATACTATTACAGTTGTCACATTTTTTCTTCCCTTTATTCCCCTCCACCCTGCACACCCCTTGCACCAGCATTCATTCCCCCCTTAGTTCATGTCCATGGGTCATACATATAAGTTCTTTAGCTTCTCCATTTCCTATGCTATTCTTAACCTCCACCTGTCTATTTTGTACCTACCATTTATGCCTCTTATTCCCTGTACCTTTTCCCCCATTCTCCACCCTCCCACTCCCTGCTAATAACCCTCCATACAATCTCCATTTCTGTGATTCTGTTCCTGTTCTAGTTGTTTGCTTAGTTTGTTTTTGTTTTTGCTTTTGTTTTAGGTTCAGTTGTTGATAGTTGTGAGTTTGTTGTCATTTTACTGTTCATAGTTTTGATCATCTTCTTTTTCTTAGGTTGTCCCTTTAATATTTCATTTAATTAGGGCTTGGCGATGATGAACTCCTTGAACTTTACTTTCTCTGGGAAGTACTTTATCTGCCCTTCCTTTCTAAATGATAACTTTACTGGAAAGAGTATTGACTTTGAATGCTTCTTTCCAGTCCCTTCTTGGTTGTGAGGTTTCTTTTGAGAAATCAGCTGATAGTCTTTTGGGAACTCCTTTGTAGCTAACAGTCTCCTTTTCTCTTGCTGCTTTTAAGATTCCCTCCTTATCTTTAATCTTGGGTAATGTAATGATGATGTACCTTGGTGTGTGCTTCCTTGAGTCCAACTTCTTTGGGACTCTCTGAGTGTCCTGGACTTCCTGGAAGTCTATTTCCTTTGCCAGACTGGGGAAGTTCTCCTTCATTATTTGTTCCAATGAGTTTTCAATGTCTTGCTCTTCCTCTTCTCCTCTGGCACCCCTATGGTTTGGATGTTGGAGCGTTTAAAGTTGTCCCAGAGATTCCTAAGCCTCTCCTCACTTTTTTGAATTCTTGTTTCTTCACTCCATTCTGGTTGAATGTTTATTTCTTCCTTCTGCTCCAGATTGTTGATGTGAGTCCCAGTTTCCATTCCCTGTATATTTTTCTTTATTTCACTTTGCATAGCCTTTACTTTTTCCTCTCTTTTGCGACCATACTCCACCAATTCTGTAAGCATCCAGATTGCCAGTGTTTTGAACTCTGCATCTGTTAGGTTGGCTATCCCTTCAACGCTTAGTTCTATTTTTGGAGCTTTGATCTGTTCTTTTGTTTGGGCCATATATTTTTTTTTGTCTCAGCACCTACTTTTTAAAGTTTTTAAATTAAATATGAAAACCCCTACCTAATTTGAGCTGTTTAACAGAATAATAATTTAAATAATGTTTAAATAGCACATACTATGTACCAGGAATTGTGTGTTTTATATACAGTACCTTAATCTCAATAATAATTCAATTGCAAAACATACTATTATCATATCTTTTGTCCAGCTGAGAAAAATGAGACCCAGAGAGGTTTATTAACTTGTCCAAGGTCACACAGCTAGTAAAATGGCAGATTTGTTGTTGATCCCACATAGTCTTAATCTGTGCTTTTAAAGAGATAAAACCATATGTAAAAATGAAAGGTCATTTCTTGAAGATGTGGTACCTGAAAGTTACAGCTGTGAAATATCCAAGATGTTCCCTGGTCTCATATTATTTCATCAATAAAATATTGGGGTGAATATGGTGGATAAGATGTGCTAGGGCTCAAATTGTTCCATTTTGCTGCTTGTTAGCAACTCTTTTATCAGGATTTGTTGAGGGAGGTGGAGGATGTTAAACTTCTAACTAAAAGCAGGTTTGTCAATTGGCAAGGTTCTTATAATTTATGCTTTCCATCTCCACCAAC